>JAATOF010003919.1:0-16466 GCA_013170925.1 Podosphaera leucotricha | reverse complement strand
CTGTTTGTTAGCTCTTGCTTTATCAGTGTAACAGAAATGTATTTGTATATCCCGAATAAAGAGACTGAAAATGTAGAGGATCATTTAAAAGTTTTTCACTATTACTAAGCTGTTGTAGGTCCATCTTTGCATCAGTAGGTCCTTCGTTGGCTTGCTGTTCAATCCCAAGGCCATTTTAAATACTTGGTGGCAAAATATCATTGATGTATTGCCATATTCGGTTAGTATGCTTCGGATAAGGTATCCACTTTGCATCTTCTACTAGTATTCCTTTGCATCGGTATGTATAGCACGGTACCCCTTGAACAGAAACTTTTATACCTCCAAAAATCTTTAATCGAGTGCTTTAATATTCAGAAAACGAAGTCCAACTGGCTGTTCAAGCCAGTTTCATCAGCATGGCAGAAGGAGGTATACCTTGATTAATGCTTCAGAATCAACCAAAAGGCGTTGAGGCTCGCTCGTGATGCGGCATTTTCTGCCTCGAAACTTTTCATCGGCCCAGGAAAGCTATTTGGCTGAATGAATTTGAGTTCAGAGCAACTTAGGCCTATCATCAACTCATTGTAAGTTGAAGGACATAGCTGAACGGATTCTACGATTTGGCGGCAGCTTCCAGTCGCTTAAAAAAATACCCGAGTTCAGCCTTTTACTAGAGGAACTAATCCATCAAGACTTAGAGAAGGGCCATTGACTGTGAAAAAAATATAAGTATAAGTATTAAATAACTGCACGCTACTGGAGCAGGCGATGACTCAGAAATGGATTAACAGAGTTGCTGATGGCAGAAAGGATTGTGGTCACTTATTGGAATCACAGGGAAGGAATATTAGCGTAACATGAACTATACATCTAAGTGTGGGAGCCTCGGTTTATAACGCTCGGCTCTCAGGCTAACTTGATACATGACGTGATCTGCACTCTTCACTCAATTCCACAAGATCAGAAGCTGATCTTTTCACTATAGCATCTTTAGGTGTTGCCCTTGCCACCTATAACTGTCCGATAGACTTAGGTGTTGTTTCTTTGAACTGTGGATCGCCCCAAACTCTCGTTGGGTCGTGTGGAAAAATGCCTGCTTCCTTGAAGCCTTACTTCATGTTTATCGCTGTAATCGTTTGAGGTCTTGCTCTACCATGTATCTCGACAAAATACTGCTTTTGGACAATACTGTAGTCTCTAAACTGCCGAGTAATTCCACCAATTGTTGGACTTTTATTTTCACAGGGAAGAGCACACACAGATCGAGAGCTTGGGTCATATGAGGAGTGTGGGCAGGTAGATAGATAATACAATTGTTGTTATTCCATGCCTCTAACATAATTTCACTTGTACAGTGTAATCCATGCCCATATACAATTAGGAGACGCTATTCAGATAGGTTGTGGGGTTGAGTGAAGGGAATGAACACCTCTTGCAACCACTTCAGCCCAATCTCGTTTGAGGTCCATCTATTCTCACTGTTAGCGAACCGCCAGTGTTTGATATCGTACCGGTCGATTTCAAATGAAACTAGGTGGCTTGGGCGCCTTTACCTTTGAAAATAAGGACTGAAGGCGTTGACTGGCCCCCAGCACCTATACACTCAATAATTGACACCTATTCTCGATTTCTGGATATTCTTTTAAATGTTGTTCTCTTCACCGCTTTAGCAGCCTCGCCCAAGACCTTCGTATTCTGCGAAGCGCCAAGACTGTTTCCTTGCTCATCCATATTGTAGGTGTTGCAGGCCTTGACGCTATACTGTGTGCTGTGACACCCTTTATAAGGTCAAAGTATTCAGTGATCTCCTCAACTGAGCTTGCATTGACTCTCGATGCATCGATCTTACGTCCAATAGGCGACTTAACTGTGGGGTTGCGCTGTAGCAAGCTATATTTCTAGTTGACTCCAAGTTTCTCAAGAGTGACCAGGAGATTAGCCATGTGCTCCACCTTTCTTATGTGATGGGGTAAGTCCCTTGCAGCCTTCTTCTATTATCCACCTTGCAAGCCATGCTTCTTAGCGAGGGGATACCTCTAGACACCCTTGATGTGCGAATGGGATTGGTGACCACCTTTCAATCGAAAGTTTAATGTGGGCCTAGGAATGCCATAGACTGTAGCAACTGCACGTAAAGATTTTGAGCCAGGGGAATTGAGTTCAGAAAGAGCAGCTTGTACGTCATCTTCAATCGCCATCATCAAATTACAGAAAACAAATAATAATTGGCTAAGTTAGACGACTTCAAATCTACGGAGCTCACTAAAGTATGGGTGGACGAAAAATGGGTCATAAATACCGTGTGGGAGGAGATTTTCAGTCACGTGTACAAATTGTCGGTGGAACTTAATCCCGAGTTCCCGGTTCTCGACAATCGATACCTCACGATCCTATTCATATCACGGTCCAATAATTACTCGAAATAGCTAACATCCCTAGAAATTTTATTTGCAGCTCGTAGATATCTTACACCAGCCAGACCCAATTGGAAACTACTTCTGAAGCTATACCAGACTATATTGTTCCAAAACGACTTGTAATAGCTGTTGAATAGGGTTGAAGTTATATCATATTCTAACTCATCTGGTTGAGTATGGCGCGTGCGCAGGAGACAGTCACGTTGGGTTTACTAACTTCTTCTGTATGTGCCCTTCTATTCAGCGTTAATAGATCAGTTACTTCTAATGCTGATATAAAAGAATCATTCTCAAACTGAGAGAATTTCTAACTGACCTTGCTCGATAGCTTTACCTTGCGCTATACTTGGGCCTTGTTCCTCTGCCTTTGTCAATTCAGACAGACATAATTCCAATCGTACGTTACACATCTCATTTGTATTTTGATGCTTTATCATTAGCGTATCCTATTTATCAAGACAAGTGGTTCATACTTTTATTTGTATCGTTGGGATTGTATATAAAGCCGTCCCCAAAAATTTGTGAACGATCCATAAATACTTGTCTTATATAGATCTAACTTCCAACCTGATTAGTTACCATTTTGGATCCTCGTCTCTTTTGGAGCCTACCTCCTGGCAAAGCTTGGCTACGGTATCCTCACCTTCAAAGACGTGCCGTATGCTCACGAAGAGTTAGTAGAAGAAATTAAGTTGGCACGGCAAGATTTGAGGTCACTGGGCGTAGATGTTGACTGAAATTTGCAGATAGTAATATGATCTGGCTTTTAATAAATCGAAAAAGAACTACTAGACTTGCTAGATATCATGATGAAAGATATAAGATGCATCATTCAAGAGAGAGTTTTTCCAACCATAATAAACAAGGGAATCCAATGAACCTAACGCAGAGTTTTGAAACATTAATCTCCGTTTGTTTTGTAAACACACTTCATTGATATAAAGAACCAAAACTCTAACCTTTTCATTGGGTGGAACTTTTCTTCTTCAGCCGATTTTCAAGCTTCATAAATTCACGAATCCCAAGTGGTAGGTCTGAGTATTGATCTTTCATATCTGTTAAATCATATGTATCTTTAGTGGGATCTCTCTCTCGAGTACTGTGGAATTTATTTCCAGTTATGGATTTGTCTTTTTTTACCTTGTCTCTGAAAGTTGGATCTTCAGATGTCACAGACGGCATGTCTTTTTCATGATATGAATTTCCAAAACTCTGAGTATCTCTTGTCAAGCCCGAACTCATAACATCTTTGCTTGCACTCTCGACTTTCTTCCTAGCGCTAGCCCATGCTTCAAGTTCCTCGGCGTAAATTTCCCAGACACAATTAACACATCCACTCATACAGCAGTTATCTGGCTCTTTAGGTTTAGGTGGGATCTCAGGTTTTATGTTGCATATCGAGAGTAATTGTGATTTAGGCAGCTCCGAGCTTGTAGAAGGGAAATTATTGTTGGTGGATAACTGAGAATCTGGTGATACAGCTTTGTTCGCACTTGATGTATTATTCTGAGAAGAGGATTCGAGGATAGCGAGATAGTATCCTCCGATAGGGAAGGCCTGATTATTAGATAAATTATGAGACGACCGATGAAATGAAACACAACAGAAGGACTTTGGGAAACACCAAAATCTATTACCTGCGTGCAGTAATTTGCTTGTATTCATTATCTAGAACATGTGTGCGTTGAATTTCTAGTCGTGTGAAAAGGTAAAGGTAACCTATCGAAAGTGAAGCGTAAGTACAACATGACTTAGCAGTTTTTCTAGATCACTCAAAACAGAATTTACAGCACTGGAGCTAAATCATAGCTGAATCTCATCGAATGGCTTCCGGGTCTTCTATTTATCTTAAATTACATCTCTGAATGCCAAAATCAGTGCAGACGAAAAGTTTCCTAAGTAATTCGTTTGGATAGAATACTGGTCGAAGTCGTATCATCAACTATCCTTAGACTCAAGTGCATAAAACCACCATAACTATTTTCAGACAAGAAAGTTCTTGTGGAAGTATTAATTACTCAACACACTCAGGGTGATGAGATCTTGTCGATCTGTTACATGCACCTAATGAACGTTCCTACAGCCTACATTGAGATAAAATGTCGCACTCTGGAACAGACGATAATTATGAAGGAATTGCTTTTAACTGGAGATTAAATGAGATTGTTAACAACGAAGAAGATCCTTTTCGAAAGGGAGGGCTGAGAAGATCACCACTGACTGGTGTTGCGACGAACACCAGTGAGCACAAAAAAGCCCACTCGGAGATCTCACGAGCAAGCGATTTGGACACGACAGCGAATCTTCCACCTTCTCTCGATATAAGGACTTCACTGCAAACCTTGAGTCAAATTGGTGAAGAAATGCAGGACTATGAAAACAGGAGTTCCCCTAAGTTGACTGACCATCGATTTGAGATATCATCATTAAATTCCCCCCAAAACATAGAAAAGACACAAAAAAAATCAGTAGAACAGCGGGTATCATCTTCATCAACAACATTCTTGAAACAAGCTCAGAGCCGTGTAATATTTCCAACCGAGATTCCTAATGATATGATCCAAGTAGAAGTGGCCAATTCGCCAGAATTTCCAAATTTAAACGTGAAAATATCGACGCAATTACTTCTAGAAGAAAACGAACCAGGCCTGCACGAATTAGAGCCTCGTATGCCAAATTTAGGAAGTCATTCTACACCTGGTAACTCGTCCCCAAGCTTTGATGTGGCATCAGAAAAGCAGAAATTTTCATGTTCGGGATCTAATCACTCAGCCCCAACGGCTCAAGAATTTCATGTAGATGGGCTTCGAGAAGATAAAAACTTTTCAAGCGAGAGAAATGCACAGTTGTCTATTCCTAATCTTCATGCTTCTAAGAAGAATCTGCGGGATTCTCTCGTTCGAGAATTAGAACAGCTCCGTGCAGATGTCGCCCTCGCAAAAGCAGAAAATAAGCGTTTACGTTCCCCCGATACAGATTTATCAAGTAACCCGAAATTAAGTGAAGAGGTTTACTCAATGCTTCTACGTGCTATCGGAGAGAACAAAAAACCAGAGAATAAAAAAGTGGAAAGTAGCATTTTTAAAAACCTGAGTGCCTTCCTCCCTTTTAGTTCTCGGCGTCGCAGATTAGCACCTGCTAGAGAACAAACAGCGGTTCTGGAGGAAAAAGTACCATCTATTTCCCCATGGAAAACAGAAAATTCACTTCCTTATCTTCAGGCATTTACACCACTTACATGGTCCTCAAAGATTGCTCTTCTCCAGCCTTGTACATCATCAGCATCTTCTGATGACCTAGAAGGAATCGACAATCAAGAAATCCTTCAACAAATTATCACAGCTTCTCATCCTCAAGGTTTCTTCTCTGCTCGTCTCGCCTTCACAGTTGATGCTACAAATCGAACAGTTCGCAGTTTATCACTGCTGAAATTACCTATGTGTGCAGAGCAGGAATTAGGCACCTTCATCCGTAATACGAAGCGTGGATCTCAAGTGCCAGACCGAGGAAATACGGATCGAGAAATAGGCGTTGTTTGTTACGCTATTGGTCGCTGGGTTGAAGTCTCGTTACACCGAGCGGAATTTTGGTCACGCATCGACCAACGCTACGCAACCCCTGAAGCTCGAAAGCTCTCATTTAAGTCGAAACATCATTCGAGAAAGAAGAGGAAACAGATCAGAGACACAGATGAAGAAGGAAGAGAAGATCTTGACACCAATACAGGAACTCTTAAGCAGCTTCTCCCACATCTCGGGCGTACGATTTTCTGTATTGATTGTTCGACAACGAGCACGAGCATCAATCGCAAATCCAATGACCTATACGGCATTGAACTTTTGTTTGAATGGAATCTCACCTTCGATTGGACCGGCGAAGTCACATCGCATCTCACGGCCCGCGTGCGCGCTCCCAAGACATGTGCGTATCCTTGCTTCTTTCCTCACCACTTATCGCGTGTCACCAAAACTGATCTTCGACTTCCACAGGGCACGAATCCGACGCGCATAAAAGCTTTCATCGCATCCCAGATCTTTTCAGACGTCTCGTGCGAGAAAAAGGTCCTCTCACGGCCGTAGCTGCCATTGTCAGTCTCACGCTCGGTGATTCCTCGTAGCAATCTCAAATCTCGGCTCATGTACGATGGCCAACTCCGCGGTGAGGGTCGATGCCTACTTATGTACATATAGTTTTTACTCATCTGCCCTTGTGACGCGAGAGTTTCTCCTCGATCACTTTTCAGAAGCTTACCTCAGAATAGTCAACCTCTCACAGCCTGGATTTGTACTCGCGCTCGAGAGCGTGTTCTACATGTATCCTATTTCTAAACGCTGGCGTGACGCCCGATAGCCGTGAACTAACTTGGACCAGGCTCATTACATCACCGGATGAACATCTGGATGAACGAGATACTAGTACACGTTTCAATACCCTATAAGCGTCGGGCGTCGACAAATTCTCCGCGAGTCGACTCGCGTTCGCGTCTCCCTGGAGCTCTGCAGTGTTAAGTTTCTGCGGCGTGGCAACACGCGCGTGATCATGCCTCATTCTTCACGCACCGACGATTCCTAATGTGCACTCCGCATTCCACCGTACCGGAAACGCACGGGGATGCGGTGAGATGCGAAAATGGCTGGAATCAGATATACGAGACCCGGATGACGAATGTCGTAGACGTGGGAATTCAAATGGAAAAGGATGGGACATGAGAAGTCCAAGTCAGAGGAAATGAAAGGCCTGCAAGAGTCGGTAATCTACGCTGGCGAAACTAGTGAAAGAGGAGGTTCTCTCGCAAATCACCGGGGTTTTCTACGAAATGGCTCTCTCCGTTGTCAGGAAAATGGTTTGATAAATAGTTTGATTAAGGTGGAAAATCAGGACAAGGGAATCGAAAATAACTAAATTAAGTCTTAACTTTCATCACACACACAATATTGAAGCCTATTCTGTCATATGACCAGCATATATACATACATTCGCACACTCACACAAATATTCACTCATACAGAAGAGCCTTTCATTGACCGCAAAGAGGCGCCGTAGATTCCTTTTCGTCGTTTCCAAGGTCGAAAGGTCATGATGGAAAGTGTAAATTTATCAACCTACGTTTGCGTATATAGTAGAGCCTTCAACATTCTCGATGACATTCCTAGATTCAATTAATTAGCCAACATTCAGATGCCATACTATGACCCGTACCAAGACATGCCAACCTAACGGCGCGATTTTGGCATGCTAAAGCTCATCCTACCTTTGTGGTCCTTCTCAATCCGTATTCCACCTGGTCTACTGCGGCTTCTCGCTTCACGACGCAAAATCGTAACTTCTTCGCGTTGACCATCGCGATTCGTCTGCTCTGAGAGGATTATTTCTCCACGACCCTGAAGTCGTAAGCGTTCTATGCGCCGCTGTGCGCGCAACACTTCCTTCTCGGCTTCAAGAGCTCTAATCTCTGCACTTATAGCACGCTCGTCCTTGGCGAGCGTAGATGTCGTGGCGAGCGCGTTTTCATGTGAGGTGCTGCCTGGTTCTTTTGTCGCATTTTCGGACGCTGGGTACAAGACTACTTCGTTTAGGACCGGAGTTTTAGGGGCAGGCGTTGCATGAGACGGTTGTTGGGGAGCTGGTGTTGCAACAGCTAATTGCTGGGTGGTTTGTGTTGCGATAGCTGGTTGTAGAGCTGGTGTATGGGCTGCAGGTGCTGCGTATACTGGCGTAGCAACAAAAATTGGTGCTGGCGGGGGTGGCAAATTAGCGACAGGGACCGGTTGAGACCTATGATCAAGGGGATTGTGGGGTGCAGAAGTCACGGGAGGCGCAGTGACAGTATAGATTTCGGTCCGTTCTTGAACAATTTCGGATTTTGATCCTGATCTTTGTTATAAATTGATCGGATCTCAATTAGGAGGGGTCTTTACTTTCTTCATACTTATATTCTTCGCTTAGCTTGATCAGTTCATCAATATGATTCCTTCCAAGAGCTCTCTTTACGATGAAGCAATCATCCTAGTGATTGTCAGAGATAGATAATGTAGTAATTCGGAAAAGACTTACTTTTTCTTTGAAAGGATAGCCTAGATCGATAATGGCTTTCCTACAGACCAATTTGGCCGGAATTTTCGTCCTACCCGGCTTGGGAAACTCACTTCGAGCGCTACGAACACTGCCATCTGAATAGCTGCTTGAGCTTGAGTCTGAACTCGAGCTTGAACTCTTGCTTCTAACGCTCCGACTTCTCCGGCTTGCCCTACTCTTTCTCCTGCCTCTTCGCTTTCCGTGTTCTCTCGCCCGAGTGCGTTCCGCATATTCCCGATAACTATCATCATCATCGTCATAATTATCCGATTCTGGGGTCCCATAATGCCCTCGTTCGTGCCTCCTAGGCACCATCGGATGTCTGGTATTTGGCAACGGTATTGGTACCCTTGGAGGTAGAGATGGCTCTCGGTACCTGGCTGGTGGACTATATAGTTCTCTATCTCCATACCGTGCCACCGGTTTTCTATCAAAGGTATCGAGACTGCTCTGCCTTCTTAAAAATGCTGGACGAGACGATGATCTTTTTTCCAGAACCGGTGGGGAGTGGTATCTTTCTTGCTTTCGTTCATACGGTGGCCGCTCACGCATTAGGTGTGGTGGTTCGAAATATTCGTCTTCATTGAATGACGCCCGGTGGACTCGTTGTGCATACCTTGGCCCAACAGATCGTTCACGCCCGTGATCACGCCCATGAGTTTGGGACGGTGAGTACGCTACATATGAGGGTGGTGAGTGAGTTCCATAGGATTTGTGTTCTGTAGTTTCTTTACGGGCACGCTCGCGTTCTTGTTCCAAAGCGAAACGTTGACTGTCCCATCGTTGTGGTCGAGGAGGACTAAACGAGCGATATGGATCTCGGGGGGTTCTGGAAATATGATCGGCCATAAAATTTCCCTTCATCCTCTATGCGCCACTGCATGGACTGGTGACTACTTTTGCGGGGTAAAGAATTGTGAAGTGTGTAGTCAAGAATATAGAGAAATAATAAACTGAGCAGACTCTTCACCTGCGTGTCTACTGTAGTACTTAAACAAGATACGTAAGCGTCTAACATGTGGATCCAATTAAAATATCGATGGGTATTGCCGGATCGTTCCTCATTATTTTATGTATCAGAACTTGCTGTGGAGTCATGCTGACAGAGATGGTGGAGTCGGATGACGAGGTGACCATCCTATGATTGGGCAGATTGGGCATAAACGTGGAGCAGTTTTCTCCTTCTGAAATGAGTATCCAACGCGAGAATAAACGTATTGAAAGATGGCACACACGAGTGCAAGTTCCAGAGACCTATGATTCTTGCAGCAGACAAACGTCAAAGTTTTAAAGTTCATTTGTTAGCGGACGCAGCTGTCGGATTCCGCGTACAAGTTAGTACTTGAGTATTGGTTTGTTGATTCGTTTGCTATACCTTTTTAAGGTTGCGCCCGCGCACCACCACCCGCCCATCGTGTTTACGAATATCATGTACGTCTCTCAGCTGTAATAGAGATCAGAATGAGTTAGATTTGACGCAAAAATTTGACATTAATATTGAGCCGGATTAAAGTATTCACGTGTGTGGCTGCTTGTAAAGCTTGAAGTAGAAGCGTAACCTGACCTGTCAAAGCCTGACATCTCGCTTAGTGGATGGACCTGGGCCATCTGATAAACCTCCAGATGTCGTTCACATCATAGAATTGTATGATATGTGAAAAATATAAACGGTTGGTGAACAGTAATAAGCTCATATAAGACTTACAAGGAGATCTCTTGAAGTATACCCGGAGTTGGAGTGGAATATGAAAAGTTACTTCTAAGTTTTGTAAGTCTTGGCATAGATAATAACTAAATTTACTGCCAAGTCTTACAATACTTAATAACACATTGTAATGATGTACATGTACATGTGTGGGGAGGGGACGTTTAAGACACAGCCACAGGCTAAATATAGAATCAATTATGATACTAATATTAGACCAATATTGTTTTTTCATTTTTCGTGCCATCTTGAGTCTGAGATTATTATTATTACACTAGGGCTCCTCTCTCCTTTTACCACGAACTTAAGATCATTGATATATTGACCCATGTCAGGTATCCCCTTTTCTCCGGAACCTCAACTCAAAGAAAATTAAAAAGAGCAGCAACGGAAACTGTGTACGCGGGAAAGAATCAAAAAACCTGCGACCCTAGCCAGGCGAGGCGAGACACCAGGGCCACACGAAGTGCGTATTCTATCTAGATTTCTTTGATATCTGATAGTCCAGATATCCCAATATCGTCAGCGCTCAGGTAGAGGTGCTATTTTCTCGGGAAACAGTATAATGTCAGAATATCTGTAAACTGTGAGAATTCATCGTAGCAAAAGGAGCCAACTTAGTCTAATCCATCACCGCCATAACGGGAGCTCATGTGGGTGACTTTTCCTCCTTGACCAAGTGATGCGTGTTTCTGTTGGCTCTGAAGATAAACTCCAGGTTCGTAGGGGACACCACGTACAGGTAGAAACGCCATCTTCGTCCCCCTTAATCACCATTATTCTAGCTACTCGTAAATGAAAATTTCCCAAAAAGAAATTACGATTCAAGCTGCTCTCATAACTCTAGAATCCGACAAAAAATCATCAATTCGAGCCGCTATTAAAATGTATAATTTGTGTGAATCTACTGTTAGGCGTCGCCAGCAGGGTCACGCTTCGAAGAATTATCATGAGGCTGAGCAGCGATTGTTAAAATTATAGGAGGAATACCTCGTGCGATGGGCACTTAAGCAGGATGAGCAAGTCTTTCCTCTTATTGAAGTTTTGAAGGTGTATATGACAAATACACCTTGGGGCTTCAATCAGATGAACTACTTTCTCCAAGGAGGTTGAAGACGCTAGGGTAGTATTGGCTGAAGGAACGCGAACGTTATCTCAAGTATTTGTTAATGATTCAATTCAAGTACAAACATGAATATACATACAAGATGCGCACAATCTAACCAGTAACTCCTAGGGGATTTCATATGGTACTATTTCAATCTCATTTTAGTCCTTTCTAGTATCTTCCATTGGCAGTCTGTAAACCCTACACAAACCAATACTGACCAAGTTCAGTGTGATCTGCGCCTTTTCACAACACCTCCAATTCACGCCTGTGTTCGAGAAATGACAGCACGTATTCTCCGCAACGGTTCTGACCACGAACCGAAAGGGAAAAATGGCTACAAAAACATATGAGTAGTAACCCACAGATACAAACATGCTTTGGTAGAAAAATTGAGGCTGCTAGAATCAATGGGACACATCAAGAACTCATTTCTGAGTCCTACACTCTATTTCAGAAGATGCAAAGTCGCTATGATATTCAGCAACGAAACATCTGGAATACCGGTGAGCATGGTATTGCTCTTGGTGTTTATGCAAACTCACGAGTACTTGCAAGCTCTCAGAAAAGACGAACATATGTCAAATCTCCTGAATCACGAGAGTGAGTGTCGATAGTGGAGTCTGTAAGCGCTACCGGGGGTTTCGTTCGACTCCTCATTATTTTTAAGAGCAACAGCCCACAAAATACCTGGTTCCCAGAATAAGCACCAGATTGGTATTTTATGACATCTGAAAATAGGTGGACTAGATATTTTATTGCAATTCAGTGGCTTAAAAACATCTTTATCCCCGAAGCTCAATCAGAACCAAGTAGTCATCGTCTTTTGATTATAGATAGACATGGCAGTCATACAAGTCCAAAATTTCTATTGCTTTGCAAGCAGAATTATATTCAGCTACTATCTTTACCAGCTCACTCAAGTCATGTTCTTTAACCTTTGGACTTGGGTGTTTTTTCTCCACTGAAGTCAAGATATCGCGCTGGGCTGGCTCAGTGGTTACCAAAAGAAGAATGGACAAAATAGTCTTCTTCGCAACTATTTATTACTTATTCATTATGCCTCATTCGCGATGTTGAGTGAGGCCTGTGTAGGAATCGAACCAACATCTCCGGAATAGTAGACATCGAGGTCAGAATCCGACGTGCTAACCATTACACCAACTGGCCTTGTTGGTCTTCCCGCGATAATTGAAACTATAATTATTAAAATAAGTTTGTATGTCTTGAGCTGTAGTGCGCAAAAATTTCGTAACATTATCATTTTGGCTACACAGTCTCTAGCATTGCATTGCGAGATGCCAGGTTCTCTACAGCAATGGCAAAACTCCAAATTGTTATCTCCCCCAAGCGGGACGGAATATGTTAGTAGAGAAAGGATGGGAAAATTCTACCAATAGCTAACGGTATCCAAATGTTAAAGTGAGCGCTACGTCAATTCGTTGAGGGGAGGAATTAGGCATTTTTGATTTAGATACTTGTTTATTATGCTAGCGAAATAGCAAAGAAGGCTATAGAAAAGTACTTAATGATTTACAGATTAGGACATATAATTGACTACTCAATAACATACATGGTAGTTATCATTCCAGATCCCACAAATTGAAAATTTGGAATTTTACAATACTGGATTAATTATTGTAAATTTCTAAATTTTGAATTTCCGAGATCTGCGATGATTACTACTATATAAATGGATAATGAATTGTCTGTACTGTGTTGACCACCAAAAACCTCAAAGTTTTAAGGGATCTATCGCAATATAGAAATTCATAATTAACTTTCAATAAGCTCAAGTACCATTCGCGCACCCAAAACATTAACTCTACAGCTCTAAATTCAAATTTTATTCAACCATCACATATTTAATGATCAGTTCTCATTAAGTTGTCATTTTCTTAGTAACAGGGGGTTCAGTAGTACTACCTACTCTTGGCTTGAAACTTGATACATGTACATGTATATGTATTATCCTTCTACTTTTCTACATAACAATATAAGTGAGTTCAATAGTCACGTGTATCGGCATTCGGCCACTACGGACATCAGAGCTCCGATCCTTATGCCTTATAGATCCCAACACATTTAGTTTGCTATAAAATAATGGTGTTTTCACCTGTGAAAGAAAAGCTGTGAAAGAATATGCTATACCTGAAACCACGCTCAAAGTTAGACTTGCTGGTTTCGGGGAACAGCGGATATCTCAACAATATCGTCAGCGATTGTGCCTCGAGCAAGACAAATTTCTAGCGAATTAGATTCTTGAAGAGGGTATTAGAGAGTGTCTCCCAACTCATGCTCGCGCCCGAGAAATGGCCGAAGACACCCTCTGGGAAAAAGCTGGCTTTCAAGCTTTCTCAGACGAAATGAAAAAAATTCTTCGGTCATTGGCAGGAACAATGAAGCTAGTAGAGCAAGGGCAGCAACTCCAGAAAACCTCAACGCTTTTTTAAACCCCCTTAGGAGTAGTTGTGATCACTTAAATGTTTCTACAGAAGATATATGGAATGTGGACGAAATAGAAATCGCCTTGGGGATTTATTCAAACTCACAGGTGCTTCCAAGCTCAATAAAAGAGAGACATGTCAAAAATTTTCCGAAGATCGCGAATGGGTATCAAATATCGAAGTGCCTTTTGATTTTTAAAAGTCAGAGCCTTCAAACCGAAGGTATTCCTGATTGGTTTTACACGATCTTGGAAAATGGATGGACAAATTCTATCGGAACTGAATGGCTTCGATGGATATTCATACCTGAGGTCTGCTCTAACAATAGGAAAAAGTTTCTCGTTCTTGATGAGTATGGTAGCCACATCAGTCCAGATTTCATGCTTGCTTGTAGAGAAAACAATATTCATCTTCTCTACTTGCCACCACACGCATCTCACATCCTACAACCGCTATATTTGGCTCCCTTCTCGATTGTAAAGTCTAAGTATCAATCTCAGATCGGCGCTCTATCAGCCCTAAACGACGCAGCACCTATTAAGAAAAGAACTATGTATAGTTCTACAACCTTGCTCGAGAGAATGGGCTTTCAGAGAGGGTTGTTAGGTCAGGTTGGAGTGCCACTGGCCTTAGTCCTTTAATCCGGAAAGGTCCTCGGATCATCACAAGTATGCCGACGACCTTCGAACCCCTCAAATTTGGGACAGGCTCAAATAAACTTAGATATGGAGTTTCCTACACCCAGAAAGGCCCTAGACATTTAGCAATGCCAGCATTCAGCGATCTGAAAACATATTTCGTCGTCTGAGATCCCTGCTCAAAAAATCGGCTCAAGGACTTGAGAGGGTGAGTACGAGGATAGCAGAGTTTGAGATGAAAGTTGAACCGCTGAAAGCAGAAAATAAGGGCTTTAAGTCATCTCGACCAAGAAAGAATTGGAGTTCAGAATTGAAAAATTCCGTGCCACTATCTGTGTGTATCCACACGGGAGTTATGCCAAATTTGGTCTTTAAATGTTCGAGTAAATATTTAATTTGGTTAGGGACAGTTTTCTAGGAGTAAACTGGCCATGCCCATTTCTATGAAACTCGTCAACTGCAAGAAGAAACCAGGTTGCGTTAGGAATTGACTTGTCTGTAGTTGTGGGAGATAGGGACTTCTGACCGCCGACTAAGTCCATGTGAATAACTGCACCAAATGAGGATGCAGTGCGGAGAGAACCATGTCCTTTACACTTAGTGATTTTGACCTTGGTACAAATTTCACAATTAGGGGGAGGTTTATAATTGCTGATACCAATATTTTTCATTGCTATATCTTGAGCTTTCATTCCAGGGTGGCCAAGTATACTATGCCAATCGCAATTTACTGAGCAGATAATTGGTTGAAGTTTATTGGGGTTAGGTGGGATTGCAATCAATCTGCCATAAACTCGGCGAAATTTAGCACAAACAGTACCATCAGGGCGGATAACTTCTATGTCACGATAATTTTAAGGTCATCGTATGGGGAAACCTTGTTTTTCAAGTTGTGCCATGGATAGAATACGATTCCTTTGTCCTGGCATATGTATAGCACCTTGGAGATACTCTGTTTCACCATCGCTGGCTGGGAAAATTAGGTTGCCACAGCCTTTGGCTGTAACTTGATTACCACCTGCTACACGGACAGTTTTGGGAATATAAGAATAAGAGGAGAAATCAATTTCATTGCCAGATACATGGAAGTCTGCTGCTGTGTCTAGCTGATATCCAACATCATCGGACAAATTCCTCATGGAAAGAACATTTTTATTACCAACACCTTTTCCCTGCTTAGGGGCCTGTTATTCCTCTTTAGCCTTTTTCCTGCATTCAGTTTCTTTATGTCTTATTATTTTACAATAATTACATGTGATTGATGTCTTACTCTTTGATTGAGCACTGGCATTGTAGGCATAACATTTAGAAATTATCGCGTCATGCGACAAATTTCGACACCGGTTAGCCAGATCGGGTTGAATCATTTGAATTTGGTAAAGAAGAGAGTACCTCACAATATTTAGGCAAGAATGAGTGATGGGAAAATTTTCTCTGAGCGCAATAAATCGTTTGTTGTATTCTTTCATAAAAATTTGAATTGAAGTTCCTTTTGTGGGCTGAAATGAAAAAAACCGATTTGCAATTGATTATTTGTTTGAAAATGCAGCTGATTGAGACATGTTGACAATATTAGTCAGAGTATGGTCAATGGAGAGTCGCGCGGTGCAGTTCGAATGCGAGGGGCTGTTTCCCTTAACTTTGCAGTCCACCAGGAGAACCACAAAGTGGTGGCTTTGTTAGAGGGCGAGTGGCTGATAAAAGCTGCGGAAGTATCGGAAAGACGCATTAACCGCTGGATGGATTCATACCAATGATCCCAGTTTGTTGAAGTTAGCGTGGGTATTGAAGCTATCTTTTCAATGTTACCTAAACGCTCCGAAAGTGTCCAGACTTCGGTTTTCCTTTTGGATTCTTTAATTGAACTTTTGACTTCTTCGGCAGACGCAAAAGTGATATTTCCAAATGACAATACCTTTGTAGGTAGTATCGTTATGTGCCTCAGTAGAGGGTTTTTCTGATTCTGACATCGTAAAGATGTGCGCGATGAGGGACCTGGGCAAGGAAAGCTCTGCTGGGCAAATCTCTGAGATCCCAATCTGAAGATCCCTGTATGACTGAGGAGAATGTATCTCCCAATACTCCTTCAGAGCT
>JAATOF010003917.1:0-21880 GCA_013170925.1 Podosphaera leucotricha | reverse complement strand
TGCAGCCTCTGTTTTCCGATGCGACACTCTGACACCGAGCGGGTTGATCATCAACCACATTGTTTACAGTTTGCCAGCAGAGAAAAACGGAGCAATATCAGCGCGAAAACGGGAGATTATGTTCCGAAATAAACAGTCGGATATAGCGATAAGTATTGAGGTTCATGCAGGATGCGCGTGATGTGGATGCCGCTGAGCATGCCTTGGGGGCCGCCATCTGCCGCAGCCACGTTCTGCTGCGCGGGTATGACGGACGCACTCGCATTCCGCTGCGATCAACACGCCGATCCGTTCGAGTGCGGCGACGGTCTCGTGATCTACAACGAGGTCTTCGACGAATACGGGCCCATCGTGCACGACGGCGGCCAGTCGTACGTGCTGATCCAGCATTGTCCGTGGTGCGGAACGCACCTGCCGGAAAGTCAGCGTGATCGCTGGTTCGACGAAATCGACGCCAAAGGCTTCGACGAAGAGAACCCGCCGGCGGCATACACAACGAGAGAGTGGCGGTTTAAAGCGCTCGAAAGCTAAGGCGCGCACGACCCATCGGCGCGATGCAATCCGCCGCTCGGATCGGAAACAACATCGCCATCGAGATAGAGCGGCCCCACCGGCACCTTGCCGTGCCCGCCCGGGATGTCGAGCACGTAGGTCGGCATCGCGAGCCCGGACACGCGCTGGCGCAATTCGCTCATTAACTGCTGACCTTCCGCGATTGACGTGCGGAAGTGCGCTGTTCCAGGCGCAAGATCGCCGTGGTGCAGATAGTAAGGTTTCACGCGCGTTTCGACGAGCGCACGCATCAAGGATTCCAGCGCGTCCACGGTGTCGTTGACACCGCGCAGTAGAACGCTCTGGCTGATCATCGGAACACCGGCATCGACAAGACGCGCGATCGCGGCGCGCGCGGCAGACGTTAGCTCGCGCGCATGGTTCGTATGCAGCGCCACATAAACGGTCTTGCGAGCGGGCAGAAGGGCAGCGGCAAGCTCAGCCGTCACGCGTTCCGGCGCGACAACCGGCACGCGCGTGTGCCAGCGGATGATCTTCACATGCTCGATGTCTTCGAGCGCGCGCGTGATTTCGGCGATGCGCCGAGGGCTCATGACGAACGGATCGCCGCCTGTGAGGATGACCTCCCAGATCTCGCGATGCGCACGAACGTAGGCGAGGGCGGTGTCGATCTCATCCGCTGTCAGGTTCGCTTCCGCGGCCGGACCCACCATCTCGCGCCGGAAGCAGAAGCGGCAGTAAACCGGGCACACGCCGACGATCTTGAGCAGCACGCGATCCTGATACCGATGCACGATGCCCTTCACGGGGCTTTTGACGTGATCGCCGATCGGATCGGTGAGTTCATTGGGCGCCTGATGCAACTCGCGCACATCCGGAACGAACTGCCGCGCGATCGGGTCGGCCGCGTCTTTCGTGTCGATCAGCTCCGCCATCGCGGGCGTGACGGCAATCGCATAACGGGCGCCCACGCGCGCGAAATCCGTCTCTGAAGACGGCGGCGCTAGCCCCGCGTCGACGAGGTCGGAAGCACTCCGCAGCGTTTGGCGCAGTCGCGTCATTTGGGCGGCCAAGTTTCCGTGTCGTGATCGGGATGCTGATAGGAGACGAGATCGACGAGAAACGGCGCCGCGTCGGGATCCGACAACGTGTGCTCCTGAGGCAGCTCATGCACGTGATCGACGTAAGGCAGCTTTCCTTCGATGCCCCATTGGATCTTCGGCGCGATCGCTTCCGGATTGTCGAACGCGCCGATAGCAAGCGCAACGCCATCCGGCGCTTCATACGTCAGCGGCGTTCCGCAATCGGCGCAAAAGCCGCGCTGAGCAGCATTCGACGATTGGAATTTCTTCGGCGCCCCGCGCGTCCAGACGAGCTTCGCGTCACGGATTGAAACCAGCGGCGCATAAAAGCCGCCGAACGCTTTCTGGCACATGCGGCAATGGCAGACGGACGCATCGCGAAGCGCGCCTTCGATCCGAAAGCGCACCGCCCCGCACTGACACCCTCCCGAATGTGTTTCGCTCATGTCATTTCGATCCACAGCTTCCAGATCATAAACTTTGCACCACAACCACAGATTGCATATGAGTGCTCTGCTGGGCTGACAGAATGGCAACTCGAAGACAAGCGCAATCGATTAAATGTCCGATAAAAGAGCTGACATTCAAGGGTTGCGGGCGCTCGCCGTAGGGGCTGTTCTCCTGTTCCACATTTGGCCGGGGTTGGTACCAGGAGGCTATGTCGGGGTCGATGTCTTCTTCGTCATCTCAGGCTATCTGATCACCAGCGTCCTGTTCCGCGAGGCGGCGTCCACCGGCAGCATAAGCCTCGCGCGCTTTTATGAGCGTCGGATCCGCCGCCTCTTGCCGGCCGCAACGGCAGTGTTGTTGGCCGTCGCGGCATGTCTGCCGCTGCTCCCACGCGGACGCTGGCAGGACACCGCATATGAGATCGCAGCCAGCGCGCTGTACGTCGAGAACTGGCGGCTCGCCTGGCTTGCGGTTGACTATCTTGGCGCCGAGAACGAGCCAAGCCCGGTCCAGCACTATTGGTCGCTCTCGATCGAAGAGCAGTTTTACATCGTGTGGCCGCTGGTGATGTTGGCGGTGCTCGCACTGCCGAGAGGAAGGCCGCTGCGCACGACGCTAATGGCCGCACTGACCTCAATCGCAGCTTTCTCTTTCGCGGCGTCCGTCATCCTGACGTCGCAGGATCAGGCCGCAGCCTATTTCGTCACCCATACAAGAATGTGGGAGCTTGCGCTGGGCGGCTTGCTGGCGCTGGTGACGCAGCCGTCCATTTCCGGGCGAATGCGTGAAGGGCTTCGCTTGGCGGGGCTCACCGCAATCGTTGCATCATGCTTCGCATTCTCGTCGGCAACGCAGTTTCCGGGCGTCGCGGCGCTGCTGCCGACGTTGGGCTGTGCCCTGGTCATCGCCGCCGGCAGCGGTGAACTCAACCGCAACGAGCGCTTCAGCTCGTATCGCCTGCTTGCCTCGTCCCCGGCGCAGCATCTGGGCGACATCTCCTACTCCGTCTACCTCTGGCATTGGCCGCTGATCGTCTTCGCTGGCGCTCTGCTTTCCGAGCCCCACCTGTCCCTCGGCGCAGGCGCCGCCGTTCTCGCGGCAACGTTGCTGCTGTCGAGGGTAAGCTATCGGTTTATCGAGCAGCCGTTCCGGCATCCAGGGCAGCAGACATTGCCCGCTCTTATGTCCGGCGCGGCCTCCATCACCGGCGTCGTCCTGGTTTCGGGCGCGGTACTGTTCACGATCCGCGGCTCCAGCACCGATGTCGCCGTCTCGTCGGAGCAATATCCTGGAGCGTTGGCGCTGATGTCGGGTGCACCGGTTCCGCGTGTCGATGCGTTGCTGCCGCCGCTCGCCAAGGTCCCCCAGGATCTCCCGGGCGCTTACCGCAGCAAGTGCCACCTCGACCAGAGAATGGCAGAGCTAAATCCGTGCGTCTTCGGTCCGGAAAACGCGCCGTTCCGCGTGCTGTTGTCCGGCGACTCCCACGCCGCGAATTGGATTCCGGCGCTGCAGGTTCTAGCCGAGAAAAGAGGCTGGCGCGTCGAGACCCACACCAAGTCTTCATGCCAGCTCCTGATCGAGCCAGTCGAAATCAAGGGCGAAGTCTATAAGAGCTGCTTCGACTGGGGGCAGCGTGTGCTGAGCCGCATATACGAATGGCGACCCGACGTCGTTCTCGTCTCGCAGTCATTCAAAGCCCAGTTGATCGATCGCACACGGCCGATCGAGAAAGCGATCGCCGCCACCTGGAGCGAGATCTTGAAGGCGGGCGTCCGCGTGATCGGGATCGCGGAAACGCCCTGGCATGAACTCAATCCGGT
Source organism: Podosphaera leucotricha (assembly GCA_013170925.1). NCBI lineage: Eukaryota > Fungi > Ascomycota > Leotiomycetes > Helotiales > Erysiphaceae > Podosphaera > Podosphaera leucotricha. The sequence goes on along the minus strand of JAATOF010003917.1, from coordinate 18,012 downwards.
CGAGTGTCTCGAAATGGATCGCGCGTGCGCCTCCGATCGTCAGTCCGTGACGCGCGACAACAGGTTCGCCGCCGCAGCAGCCATTGAGCCGCGTGTGCCCGTCATCGACATGATGGATACGCTCTGCACGCCAACCCAATGCCCGATGGCGATCGGCAACATCGTCGTGTGGCGTGATCGTCACCACCTCACCGCCACCTATTCACGCACAGTCGCCGACGTGCTGGAAGACCGCGTCACGCAGGCGCTCGGCAAACCGAGTGCCGCGACGTCGAATAGGCAGCCTTAGGGCGCCGACGGTGTCCAGATCACGTGATCGACGCTCGGCGCTCCGGCTGCGAGCATGACGAGCCGGTCGAAGCCAAGGGCGCAGCCGGACGACGCGGGCATTTGGCGAAGCGCGGCAAGAAAATCTTCGTCGATCGGATAGCGCTCTCCGTAGAGGCGCGCCTTCTCGTCCATCTCGTGCATGAGACGACGCCGCTGCTCGTCCGCATCGACGAGTTCGCCGAAGCCATTGGCGAGTTCGACGCCGGAGACGTAAAGCTCGAAGCGCTCGGCCACGTCTGGCCGTTCGGTCACCTGCCGTGCCAGCGCCGCCTCTGGCGCGGGATATTCGTAGAGGATCGTCGGCCGGGGCGCGCCAAGCGCCGGCTCGATCTTTTCGACGAGCACGCGCGAGAAGATGTCGGACCAGGTATCGTCAGGCGCAATCTTGATGCCGGCAGCACTCGCCCGCGCGGCAAGCATGTCCCTGTCCTGCCGTCCGGCCGGGCACGTGTCCAGAAGCGCGAAGCCGGCACATATTCGGAAAGCATCGTCGATCGTCAGGCGGTCGAGCGGACCGATTTCTGCCCCTCGCCCGCGAAATGACCACGTCGTGCGGCCCGATAGATCAGCCGCAATCTTGAGCATCGCCGCGCAATCGTCCCAGAGCTGCGTGTAGTCCGCGCCGGCGCGATACCACTCGAGCATCGTGAACTCGGGTGCGTGCAGAGCGCCGCGTTCGCGGTTCCGGTAGACGGGAGCGAACGCGTAGATCTTCTCCTCTCCGGCCGCGAGCAGCTTCTTCATCGCGAATTCGGGCGACGTGTGGAGATAGAGCGGCTGCCGCGCGAGATCGGTCCCGATCCGCTCCGTCGCAAATGCATGCAGATGCGTTTCGTTGCCGGGCGACACCTGAAGCGCGCCGGGCTCGACCTCGACGAAGCCCTGTTCGTCGAACCAGGTCCGGATCGCTGCCTTGATGCGGTTGCGGAGAAGCAGCCACGGCCGGCGATCCCGGTGGCGGTCTTGGTCCCACCATGGTGACGATGAAGGCATGTGTGTGGGGATTCCAGAAAGAGCGACAAAACTGCCTGATCGGGCCGCACCATACTGCGCTTGGAGACCCGCTCAAGCCAATTCCCGCCGCAACGTCGTGCTGAAGACCAGGAATGCAAAAGAGCTAACAATCTGAAACAGCACGCAAATGCCGGGAAATTGTGCCCGTGCGGCTGTTTCGGCCGCGTATGAGGTGGGGCTTGGCCTTACACGCGATCCAGAGTATGAGAGCGCCGAGATTTCCTGCCCGTGAACGTACGGACCGTGATCGTTTCGGACCCCGACCGTCTGAAGCGTCGACCCTCGGTTCTTCAATGCGAGGCTGCCGAAGGGCTGCCGTCGGGCACCCGACGAATTTTGATAGGAGAAGACCGTGGTCAAGGTGATCGCCAGCTCGATCCGCAAGGGTAATGTTTTGGACCTCGACGGCAAGCTTGCCGTGGTGCTCACAGCAGAGAACATCCATCCCGGCAAGGGCACGCCCGTGACGCATCTCGAAATGCGCCGCATCGCCGATGGCGTGAAAGTCACCGAGCGCTACCGCACCACCGATCAGGTCGAGCGTGCCTACCTCGAGGAGAAGGACTACAACTATCTCTACGAGGACGACATGGGCTTCAACTTCATGCAGCCCGAGACCTATGACCAAATTCTCGTCTCGAAGGATGTGATTGGCGATCAGGCTGTCTGGCTGCAGGAAGGCATGACCTGCAACATCGCGATGTTCGAAGGTAACCCAATTTCGATCGAGCTGCCCGCTCGCGTCGTATTCGAGATCGTCGAGGCTGATCCGGTGGTGAAGGGGCAGACGGCTTCGTCGTCCTATAAGCCCGCCAAGCTCGAGAACGGCGCACGCATCATGGTACCGCCGCACATCGGAACGGGCACGCGCGTTGTCGTCATGACGGCAGACGGCTCGTACGTCGAACGCGCAAAGGACTGAGCGCCGCAGCCTTCAAGTGCAGCGCGCCTTCACCGGCAGGGCCGACAGCTCATATTCAGAAAAGCCCAGGCGGTCCGGCGAACGGGCTCCGGGCGGACGCGTATGGATAGTAGTACCGGCGTTTCGCGGAGCGAAACATCCGCGCATGCTCTCTCTTCGAATATTGGCGCGGCTTGACCAGAACTCTGGCCCGCTCGTGCTCGAGCGTTTGAACTCTGTCTCGCGGTTCCCCACGCGCGCCGGAAAGCGCTGAAGTAGAGCCTGCGGATACGATCACCGCCAGTAGAGAGCCCAAAACAATAAGATTGCGCATGCCAGTCTTTCTCATGCGGCTACACCCTATGTCGGGCGCACCACTCTCCAAAAATCGCAAATAAAACGGTCAGCCGCTGCTTCTGTTCCTGCGAGCGACGCGCAACCGAAGGAAGAGCCTTAAGCCCACTCGCTTCGGTTCAAGGGATCGATGTCCCAACCGTCGTCATCGTCATCGGGCGCATTCGCGGAATTGCCTTCGTCATCCTCGTCGTCGCGCCCGTAATAATTGAAGTCGCGATTTTCGGGACCGGCGCTCTCGTCTTCGTCGTAGCGATCGCTGTAGGCTTCATCGTCGAGCGCGAGCACCACAGCGGCGACGGATGAAGCGAGTGGCACTCCGGCGTTTGACGAGCAGGCCGCCATCGCGTGGGACGTAAAAACGCCGCTGAACATCACCAGTAGTGCAACAAGTGCGGGCATTGGCATAAGGACCTCCTGACTGCCTCCCGAACCCATCCAGAATGATGGAGAATTGGGGCAACCGGAAGATGCCGGAAGCGCGCAGGCGTCGTTGTAATGTTGGCTTGCGACGGCTGAGGAGATCCAGCCGCCGGATCAAGGCGCTAGAACTTGGACAACGCACCCGGCGCCACGGCCACATCCCGCTCTTTGTAGAGCGCCATGACACGCGGCACGATCTGGTCGGCCTCTGCGACGGCGTTGAGCCGTACCTCAAGACCGGCCCGTATGAAGGCCTCTTTGCGCATGTGTTCGAGAAGGCCGAGAAACGGGGTCCAGAAATCGGCGATGTTGGCCACCACGATCGGCTTGTTGTGCTGGCCGAGCTGGGACCACGTGAGCTGCTCGACGAGTTCTTCGAGCGTGCCGATGCCTCCCGGCAGCGCAACGAAGGCGTCCGAACGTTCGAACATGAGTTTCTTACGCTGGTGCATGTCTTCGGTCACCAAGAGGTCAGTGACCTCTTCGAGCATGTGCTCGCGAGCGACGAGGAACTCCGGGATGATGCCGGTGACCTTCCCGCCCGCCGAAAGCGTGGCCCGAGCCACCTCGCCCATGAGGCCGAGACCGCCGCCGCCATACACGAGACGGATTCCGTTCTCGGCGAGCGAACGTCCAAGCGTGCGCGCAGCTTCAACGTAGGCGGGATTGTTGCCGGGGCCGGACCCGCAGTAGACGCAAATGCTGCGTACTGAGCTGGAGGAAGACGGGTGGGCCGGACGCCCGTTCATATGTTGCGGCGCGGCAGAGCGAGAACGAATGTCTGACATGGTTTCGTTTTTCGTGAGAGAGGGGAGGGTCGTGCGTTCCAAATTCATTCCTTAATTGGGATCAAAGAGAAAACTATGACAATGGCGTGTTGATAGAGATGGGGTCTGGGTGGCCTGCAGCCAAGTGTTGGGCCGGAAACGGAGTTAGCAAGTCGATGCAACTCTATGGTTCGGCAACGAAACATCGGAAAGTAGTTTGCCCGCCGCCCTGGCGTTGGCATACCCTGTTGCCTGGGTCTGTTTCCCCGGCGGATCAGGAAATGAAGGAGTAACGGCGTCTATGCGGTTGGGTCTTGCAAAAATGAGGACCGAGTTCGGTGTGTCCGCCGCAGTATTGGGGTTTGGCTTGCTGGGATCGGGTTTGGCCAACGCCGATCCGCGCAGCGGCGCCGAGAGTGCGCAGCACGAGACTTCGGCGAAAGAGAACGCCTCGGGCTCTCTGTCGGGTTGGCTCGAGTACGCGGCGACCACCTATCAATCGGATGTCGCCGGAAAGCTCGCGGTTCCGCGCCAGCCCACCGCGGTGGCCGACGTCTCCATGAGCGCAACGACGACGTACATTGACGCCCTGCGCAAGGCCGCCGACGCCAGCATGGACTACATCGAGTTCTGGATCGGTCAGGCGTACGAAGCCGTCGGCATTGCCCCGTATCAAATGGCGGGCGCCTCTGTCGTGACGCTGGTCGACCAGGCCGCCCGCGATGCGCGCTCCTTCGTGGAAGCGCGCCGAAAGGCAGAGCTTGACTGGCATGACGCCGTCGCCAAGGCGGATGCTGCTGCTGCAGACGTGGCGAAGAAGGAGAGCGACCGGAAGAACGCCGCGGGTGGGGCGGCCGCTGAAGCGGAGCGAAAGCGCGCCGAAGCCCGCAAGGAAGAGCTGCGCAAGATCAAGGAAGATCTGGACCGGCGCATCGAGGAAGGGCTGAAGAAGCTCGAGGATCTCGAGAAGCTCGACACGACGAAGAAGACCGAGACCACGCGCAAGGCTATCGCCGCAGACGCTGCCAATGTTGGGCCGTCCGTGCTGAAGGCACTTCAGGAGCGCAAGAGCCGCGCCGAAGCGGATCGCAAAGCCAAGGAAGAAACGCGTCTGGCGGAGGCCAAAGCGGCAGAGGATCGTAGCGCCGCCGAAGCCGACAAAGCCCGCCAAGCCGAGATCAAGGCAGCGGAAGCCCGCCGCAAATCGGAAGCCGAACGCATCGCCAAGGAAGATGCCGAGCGCAAAGCGGCACAAGCCAAGAAGGCTGCCGAGGCGGCCGAGAAATCCGCGGCGGAAGCTGCAGCGAAGAGAGAAGCCGACGCCAAGGCGCGCGCAGCCGCGCAGCGACAGATGGCCGAAGCGCGTGCCGCTTACAGCCGTTCGATCGACGCCGCCGAGGCGGGAACGGGCACCGCTGTTGCAGCAGCCCAGCCGAGCGACGACGAGCGCCAGGCCGAAATCCGTCAGGCGCAGGAGCGGCGTGTCGAGGCCGCCAAGGCGGAGTATGCGCGCAAGATCGCTGAAGCACAGGCAAGCGGGGTGGATAAAGGTAGTGTCGACAACGCCGGGCACGCCGCCGCCGAGGAGAAAGAGGCGGAGAAGCCGGCGCGGGCCGCCGAACTCTCTGAATCCGGGCAGGTGAGCCAGCAGGTTTCTGAGGCCACGGAAGAGAAGAAGGCAGCCGCTGCGGCGAACCCGCCGTCTGAGGCCGCTGCTCCGCGTGAGGGCACGCCGCGCAAGGCCGAGGCGCGGGCGTTCCAGAAGAAAACCAAAGCCAAAGTCAAAGCGCAGAAGACGCGCCGCGAGGCGGCGAGGGTGGCGAAACGCAAGAAGCCTGCCTATGTAAAGCGCGGCCGGAAGCAAGTGTATGTCGTGAAACGTGGCGACACGCTGTGGGCGATCTCGCGCCGCTACCTGGGCAGCGGCAAGCGCTATCCGGCCCTCGTACGCGCCAATCGCGGACGCATCGCCAATCCGGACCTGATTTATCCGGGACAGAAGTTGCGTCTTTCCTAGGGGTCTCAGTCCGTCTGGACGGCATCGTTGAGATCGGGCGGAGGGCACGCTAAACCTCCCGCCTGCTCCGACCTGTCGCGCCGTGCGTAACAGGTATGAGACAACCTGCTACGGGGCTTCCTGACCGCGACATGAGACCGACAAACATCGCAACGTCCTCGGCGAGCCGCAGCGAGCGGCCCGATCTGCTCGGCCTCAAATCGGGGGTCACCCACTGGTCGGTGATGAAAAGCCTGCTGCCGTTTATCTGGCCGGCGGGACGCCCCGACCTGAGAGCCGAGGTCGCAGGCGCGTTCGTCGTGCTGATCATTGCGAAGCTCGTGACAGTCGCGGTGCCTGTCGCATTCAAATGGGCGACCGACTGGCTCGCGGCTGATCTCGCCAGTCCTGGAGTTGCAGCCAGCAAGGCGCTCGCGCTGGGGGTGGCGATGGTGATCGTCGCCTACGGCGTTGGCCGCGTGCTGATGATGGTTCTGAACCAGGTCCGCGACGTGCTGTTCACGCGCGTGGGCCAGCACGCCATTCGCGAGCTCAACAATCGCACCTTCCGCCACCTGCACCGTCTGTCGTTGCGATTCCACCTCGAGCGGCGCACGGGCGGCCTGTCGCGCGTGATCGAGCGCGGCACGCGCGGCATCGATCTCATCGTGCGCATGGGCGTGATGCAGCTTGCGCCGACGATCGTCGAGATGGTGCTCGTCTCCGCGCTTCTGGTCTACTACTTCAACTGGACCTACGTCCTGATCCTGCTCGCGACCATCGCGGTCTATATGTGGTTCACGTTCTCGGCCTCCGAGCGGCGTATCGCCATTCGCCGCGAGATGAACGAGAGCGACACCGAAGCCAACACCAAGGCCATCGACAGCCTGTTGAACTTCGAGACCGTCAAGTACTTCGGAAACGAAGAGGCGGAAGCGCGCCGCTACGATGCTTCCATGGCACGCTACGAGAAGGCAGCCGTAAAGACCTACTATTCGCTCGGTGTCTTGAACTCGGGGCAGGCAGCGATTTTTACGGTCGGCATGACGCTCGTCATGTGGCTCGCGGCGCGCGGCGTGATGGCGGGCACGCATACCGTTGGCGATTTCGTCCTGATCAACGCGGTGATGATCCAGCTTTATCAGCCCCTGAACTTCATGGGCATGGTCTATCGCGAGATCAAGCAGGGGCTGGTCGATCTCGAGACCATGTTCACATTGCTCTCCGAGCAGCCCGAGGTCCTCGATCACCCTGAAGCCAAGCCTCTCGATGTGCGCGAGGGCACCGTGCGCTTCGAGAACGTCTCGTTCGGCTACGACAAGGATCGCGAGATCCTGCACAACATCACGTTCGAGGTTCCGGCCGGAAAGATGGTCGCCATCGTCGGGCCGTCAGGCGCCGGCAAGAGCACGATCTCCCGCATACTCTTCCGCTTCTACGATATCGATCGCGGCGCCGTGACCATCGATGGCCAGGACATCCGCGACGTGACGCAAGAATCGCTCCGCCGCGCCATCGGTGTCGTGCCGCAAGATACGGTGCTGTTCAACGACACGATCCTCTACAACATTCGCTACGGCCGTCCGGATGCCACCGACGAGGAGGTGCACGAGGCCGCGCGTCTGGCCCAGATCGATCGTTTCATCGCCACGCTGCCGCAGGGTTATCAAACCATGGTCGGTGAGCGAGGTCTCAAGCTTTCAGGTGGCGAGAAGCAGCGTGTCGCCATCGCGCGCACGCTTCTGAAGAGCCCGCCGATCCTGATGTTGGACGAAGCGACGAGCGCGCTCGATAGTCATACGGAGAAAGAGATTCAGGATGCGCTGGACCGCGTCGCCGTGGACCGTACGACGCTTGTTATCGCCCACCGGCTCTCGACCATCGTGCATGCCGACAGCATCATCGTTCTCGACAAGGGCCGTCTCGTCGAGCAGGGCACCCACGCCGAGCTGATCGCGAAGGGCGGGCTCTATGCGAGCCTTTGGGATCGCCAGCGTCAGGCCGAGAAGGCGCGCGAAGAGCTCGCGGCAGCTTTGGAAGCAGGATCCGGAGTTTCACCTCTCGCAAGCCAACAGCGGATGCCCGAGGTTGCGTCCCGGGCACCCGCTTCAACCGACGAGCCGCCTGCCTTCTGACGGGCGCTCCGGTTTATTTGCCAACCTGCTCCTTGAGCGTGTTGTAGCGCTTCTCGGCCGTGCCCGGCGGCGTATAGCTGTCGAGCTGGGCCTTGTTCGTCGGCTCGCCGGCGACGATCATCGCCAGCATTCCCATGGGGTAGTGCGGTTTGCACTTGATGCCATAGACCCCCGGTTTCTCGATCGTGAAAACGACCTCTTCGTTGAGAGCGCCTACGAATTCCGCGGCGCCTTCAGGCCAGAGATTGGGGATCATCTCGGCATTGTGACCCTTGTTCGTCGGTACGAACTTCACCGTGTCGCCAACGTTCGCCTTGATGAACTCCGGCTCGAACAACATAAATTTTCCCTTGCCGTTCGCGTTCATCATCTTGACGACATGCTCTTCAGCCGAGGCCGAGCCGGAGAATAGTGCAGCAGCGAAAAGGGCTGCCGTGGTAACGAATCCAATGCGTTTGGTCATGTTTCCCCCTGGGTCTCATATTCTTGACCAAGAAAGTAATGAAAATAGGATCGATGTCAAACATGACTCGAAACGGAAACAATGACGAAGTGTCGCGGCGGCCGCTTGCTCGCGCCTCTGGCCTCAAGGTCATGGATCAATAGATGCTGACGTTGCTGCGCCGGTTGGCGGTACGCGCACTCGACGCAATGCGATCGGTCGGTCGCGTTGTGCTCCAGGCTGCAGGCGTTGTACTGCAGGTTCTTGCTGCTCTCATCCTGCTCTTCGAGGAGTGGGGCTGGCGACCGCTGGTTGAGGCGCTGGCGTGGCTTTCCCGGTTTCGTGTCTTTGCGCGCATCGAGCACTTCATTGCGAGCCTGCCGCCATACGGCGCGCTGGCGGCGCTGGCGATTCCGACGGCTATCCTGTTTCCGCTGAAGCTGCTCGCCGTCTACCTGGTCGCCAACGGACAGGTCATTGCCGCGGGCCTTCTGTTCGTGGGCGCCAAGATCGCATCGACCGCCTTCATCGCACGAATTTTCATGCTCACGCAGCCGGCCCTCATGCGGATTGGTTGGTTTGCCGCCATCTACAACTTTGTCATGCCGTGGAAGGAGGCGCTGTTCGCCCGCATCCGCGCGTCGTGGGCATGGCGTTACGGCCGCATGATGAAGACCCGCGTGCGCCTGGAAGTGAAGCAGGCGTGGCAGCGCGTGAAGCCATCACTGCTCGCCTACGCTGAGCGGCTCCGTTCAAACGCCCGTATGATTTGGGCGCGACTTACATCGCGCCCAAATCCGTAACGTTCGCCGGAAGCCTACCGGCGAGAGAGCAGAGGCGTAATGCGTCGCACGGCGACGCGGCGGTTCTCCCGCGATGGCGCCTGCGTGTTCACCTTGAGGAACTCCTCGCCGTATCCCTGCGTGACGAGGTTTTCAGGCGGAACGCGGAACGTGTCGGAAAGAATGATAGCGACGGTTTCCGCGCGCCGGTCGGAAAGCGACAGGTTGTCGATGTCCGATCCCACGGCGTCCGTATGTCCTTCGATCATGAAGATCTCGTCGGGGTTGCGATCGATGATGCGCTTCATCGCATCCGCAACGCGCTCGAGCTTCGGATACTGCGCCGGATCAACATCCCAAGAAGCAAACGCGAAGTTGATCGTGTCGAGATCGACGCGCGGCATACGCTGGCGCAACGGATAGCTCCGACGCACTTCTTCGAGAGAGTAGCTCCGCTGCAGCCGCTCGACGGGAGGTGCCATCAGCGCGTCGTACACGTCGCGCTCCGATGCCCGGTCATAATCGACAACGTAGCGGTCCCGCGGAATGCGTATCACCGGCGGCGGCAGGTCGACATAAGGATCGTAGTACCGGTCTTGATGCCGGTCATAGTAATCGCGGTTGTCGATGAGGACGACCTCGCGACCTCTGTCCTGCCGGCTGCGGCGAAGCAGTTGACCGCGATCGTTGAAGATCGACGTGATTTCGATTCCGCCGCCGCCGAGGTTCACGACGATCGTCGTCCCATCCGGTTTTCGCTCCCGGCGCACCTCGCGGGCCGACCGGCCGAGACGCTGGCCTTCATCATGCTGGATGAACGCTTTGTCTTTGCTCCGGACGATGACGCGTTTGTCCGGCTCCTCGATAACCGCGACGCCGCCTTTCTCGATGCGCTCCTTGCGTTGGCCGCGCACCTTCTCAAATCGCGATGCCGCAGCCGGATCGACGCGCGGAGCATCCTTGCCGCCGCCTGAGCCGGCGGCCTTCTTCGCCCGCTCGAATTCCACATCGGCCTTGGCGCGTTCTTCACGAATGACCTCCTTGGCCTTTCGCTCGTCGGTCGGCATCATCGTTTGCTTTTTCTCGACGGGCGGAGCGGCTGGGTCGGCAGCAATCGGAGCTGCCGGCTTTTCGCGCGGCTCCGGCGGTGCGTCTGCTGCCTCGGAAGGCGGTGCCTGCTTGTCCGGCGACTGCTTGTCCCGCAGCGGTCTGTCCTTAGCTGACTTCTCCGGAGTGGGCGGCGCTTCGCCGGGCGCGGCCTTTTCGGCGCCCTTCTTTTCCGCGCCTTCATTACCGGCATCTTTCGGGGGAGCGTCCTGAGTGGAGCGCTCCGGCGCAGGCTGCGCTTTCTCAGCGGCCGGTGCGGGCTCTGCGTCCTTCGCACGCGCGCGGGGAGCACGCTCTTCCGGTTCTGCGCGCGGGAGCGGAGGTGTCTCCGCTGCTTCCGGCTCGGATCGCGCAGGCGGCGTCGGTTCCACAGCGCGAGGAGCAGGCGCAGCCTTCTCCGGCTGCTCAGTTGGCGGGCCGGCATCATCTTGCGCCGCGTCGCGATCACGACGGCGCGGCTTTTCGCGCTCGTCTCCGTCTCCTCGTTTAGCGCCTCTTTCCGCGCCCTGGCCGCGGTCGGGACGCGACGCCTCCGGTTCGCTCTTCTCTATGGGCCGCTCTTCTCGCGCCGACCGCTCTCCGCGCGGCTTCTTCGGCGTAGGCAATGCTTCCCCCGGAGGGGACTGCGCCTCAGGCGCGCTCACCGCAGGCGTTTCGCCGTCTTCGGGAGCGGGTTGCGCAGCGGCATGTGTCAGCCCTGATGTGAGAAGTAAGGCTGACAGGAATGCGTTTCTCAGCATGCAAAGGTCCTTGCTTTGAAAGGAGGAGGTAACATGCAATTCGCGCATGCACGAAGTTGTTCCCGGCGTGGGGCAAGGACCACGCGATGACGGCAACCAAATGACCGGAGCAAAATTGTATTTCGTGTGACGATTGTCTGGAGTGTCGGAAAAAAGGCATCTGCGGGGCCCTCGCAGATCGCCCTGACGAACTAGTTGTTTCCCGGTTGGTCGCGCATGGCTTTCCCCGACAGGCTCTGCTCGGTAGGTTTGCTCGTCGGCATCGCTGTCGTGCCATTGCCGATCGCGCCGGGATGCTCGTGCATCACTTTTCCGGAAAGACTTTGCTCGTCGGGTTGAGCGGTTGGCTTGGCGGTGGTGCCGCTGCCGTTGTTGCCGGGAAGGTCGTGCATGGCCTTGCCCGAGAGGCTTTCCTCCGACGGCTTTGTTGAGTTGGCGGCCAGCGAAGCAGTCGCAGAGAAGGCGATGAGGATTGCAGATAGCATGTGCTTACGCATGTTGATCTCCTTTGGCTGTATTGCGAATTGCGCACGCAGGATCTACGGCGCGCCACAGCCTCGGTTTCAAACACGCGGAAAATAGAAAAATCGGACGACGCCTAGCCGATAACGAACTCGGCGCGCGAATAGCCCTGCAGATAAAGCAGTGCCGTGAGATCCCCATGTTGGATCACGGCGCCGTTTTCCGCTGCCTGCGCTTGAGCGGCCAGGATAGGCTTGGCGCGAAATGCAACGCCGATCCCCGCGCCCGCAAGCATGGCTGTGTCGTTGGCACCATCTCCGACGGCAATCGTCTCCGCAGCCATAAGGCCGCCTTCGAGGACGAGACGCCTCACGGCATCGGCTTTCTCTTGCGGTCCGACGATCGGCTCGCGCACGAGGCCGAGCAATTGCCCGTTCTCGATCTCGAGCGCATTGGCGATCACCGCATGGCAGCCAAGCTCCGCCGCGATGCGCTCGGCAAACAGCGTGAAGCCGCCGGTGATCAACGCCGTCCATGCGCCGTTCGCACGCATCGTTGCAACGAGTGTCTTTGCGCCGGGCATGAACGTCGCGCGCTCGAGGAGCTCTTCGAGCCGATAGGCTTCGAAGCCTGAGAAGAGCGCCACGCGCCGGCGGAGCGAATCTTGGAAATCGAGTTCACCCCGCATCGCCGCTGCCGTGATCTCGGAGATCTCAGCGCGGCACCCTGCAAGCGACGCCATCTCGTCGATCAGCTCTTGTTCGATGATGGTGCTTTCCATGTCCGCGCAGAGAAGCCGCTTGCGCCGGGGGGCTGTGGCCCCTCTCACGATGTTGACGTCGACGGGCGTCGCGCCGAGAGCAGCCGTCACGGCATCGCGGATGTCCGAGGCGGACCTATCCTGAGGGAAGTCGAACGTCGCTTCCCAGGCATCGCCCTGCGAGAGCCAGCGTGCTTCGAAGGGTATGGCATCGAGAGCCGCAAGCGCGCTCTGTATGAGCGTCTCGGTCAGGTTTCCGGATTCTGGCGCTGCTGTCAGAACGAGAGCGGAGCGGTCAGACATCTATGAACCTCGGTATAGTTGGCGATGCGGAGCCGCGGCGGCTCAGGTAGAAGATCGGGAATGGCAATGCTAACCCCCATACTGATCGCAGGGCCGACGGCCTCCGGCAAGTCCGCGCTGGCGCTTGCGATCGCGGAACAGATCGGCGGCACGGTCATCAATGCCGACGCCATGCAGGTCTATCGCGAGCTCAGGATCTTGACCGCGCGCCCGAGCGAGGCGGATGAGCGGAATGCCCCGCACGCGCTCTATGGCCACGTCCCTGCGGCTGAGGCCTATTCGGCCGCGCGCTACGCAACCGAAGCGCGCGCCGCGATCGAGGCCGCTCAAGCCGGTGGTCGCACGCCGATCGTCGTCGGCGGCACGGGCCTCTATTTCAAGGCGCTGACGGAGGGTCTCTCTCCGATCCCGGAAATCCCTGACGATATTCGATCGTACTGGCGTGCGCGCGCGGTTGAGGAAGGCGCCGCAGCTCTTCATGCTGTTTTGAAGCAGCGCGATGCCGAAATGGCCGCGCGACTGCAGGAGACGGACCCACAGCGCATCGTGCGCGCACTCGAAGTCCTCGAAGCGACCGGCATTTCGCTCGCGCGCTGGCAGGAGCAACCCGGCGAGCCCGTCCTTTCCATCGACCCTGAGCGCGCGTTCGTTGTTACGCGCGATCGGGCGGAGCTCAGGGGCCGCTGCGATGCGCGCTTCGACGCTATGGTGCGCGAGGGCGCTTTGGAAGAGGTCCGTAAGCTCCGCGCCTTGGGCTTGTCCTCCGATTTACCCGCCATGCGGGCCATCGGGGTCGGGCCGCTGATCGCCCTGATCGACGGCCGCCTGACACGGGAGGAGGCGGCTGAGGCCGTCCAGGCCGAGACCCGCCAATACGTCAAAAGGCAGGAGACTTGGATAAGACGCAATATGATTACGTGGAATAGTATTTCTGAGCAAGAAATGACAACTCTAGCCGCCAATTTTCGAGACATTATTAAAGTTAGCCCTTGACCGTATTCCACCCGATCCCTAGGTTGCCGCCTCCAGGATCAGCAAAGCCAAGCCCGCTTCGGTAGCCAGACCGGGGCCAGGGCTCGCTGTACGGCAAGCGGAGAGTTTCATTCATGGCACGGACGATGACGGGCGCCGAAATCGTGATGAAGGCGCTGCAGGATCAGGGCGTCGAGCATATTTTCGGCTATCCGGGCGGCGCCGTCCTCCCGATCTACGACGAGATCTTCCAGCAGGATAAGGTGAAGCACATCCTGGTGCGCCAGGAAGGCGGCGCACTGCATGCGGCTGAAGGCTACGCCCGTTCGACCGGCAAAGTCGGCGTTGCGTTGGTGACCTCGGGTCCAGGCGCCACCAATGCGGTGACCGGCCTCACCGACGCGCTCATGGATTCCATTCCGCTGGTCTGCATCACCGGCCAGGTGCCGACGCACCTCATCGGAAACGATGCGTTCCAGGAATGCGATACGGTCGGCATCACGCGCCCCTGCACCAAGCACAACTGGCTCGTGAAGAACGTCAACGATCTCGCCCGCATCATTCACGAGGCGTTCTACATCGCCAAGGCAGGTCGGCCGGGTCCCGTCGTTGTCGACATCCCGAAGGACGTGCAGTTCGCGACCGGCAACTACGTCGGCCCGTCGAACATCGCCCACAAGACGTATAAGCCGCGCGTGAAGCCGGAACCCACACCCGTGCGCGACGCGGTGGAGCTCATGGCGTCCGCCAAGCGCCCGGTGTTCTATACGGGCGGCGGCGTCATCAACTCCGGTCCGAAGGCAAGCCAGCTTCTGCGCGAGTTGGTGCGTCTTACGGGCTATCCCATCACGTCGACGCTCATGGGCCTCGGCGCCTATCCGGCGTCCGACAAGCAGTGGCTCGGCATGCTCGGCATGCACGGTACCTACGAAGCCAACCTCGCGATGCACGATTGCGACGTGATGATCAACATCGGCGCCCGCTTCGACGACCGCATCACCGGCCGCATCGACGCCTTCTCGCCCAACTCGAAGAAGATCCACGTCGACATCGACCCTTCGTCCATCAACAAGAACATCCACGCCGATATTCCGATCATCGGCGATTGCGCCTACGTGCTCGAAGAGATGCTGCGCATCTGGAAGACGAAGGCGCCGCAGATCGACAAAGCCGCCATCAAGTCCTGGTGGAAGGAAATCGACGGCTGGCGCGCGAAGAAGTCGCTCTCGTACACAAATTCGAGCGACCTCATCATGCCTCAGTACGCGTGCCAGCGGCTCTATGAGCTGACGAAGGATCGCGACACCTACATCACGACCGAAGTGGGCCAGCATCAGATGTGGGCCGCGCAGTTCATCAACTTCGAAGAGCCGAACCGCTGGATGACGTCCGGCGGCCTCGGCACCATGGGTTATGGCCTGCCGGCCGCGATCGGAGTGCAACTCGCACATCCGAAATCGCTCGTCATCGACGTGGCGGGCGACGCGTCGATCCTCATGAACATTCAGGAATGCTCGACGGCCGTTCAGTATCACCTGCCGGTCAAGGTGTTCATCCTGAATAACGAGTACATGGGCATGGTGCGCCAGTGGCAGCAGCTCTTGCATGGCAACCGTCTTTCCGAAAGCTACACCGAGGCGCTGCCCGACTTCGTGAAGCTCGCCGAAGCCTACGGCTGGAAAGGTATGCGCTGCGACCATCCCGCCGACCTCGACGACGCCATCCGCGAGATGATCAACCACAAAGGCCCGGTCATTTTTGATTGCCGTGTCGCCAAGTTGGCCAATTGTTTCCCCATGATCCCGTCCGGCAAGGCTCACAACGAGATGCTGCTCGGCGAGAACATCTCCGATGAGGAGGTGCAGAGAGCGATCGGCAAGGAAGGCAAGGTGCTTGTGTGACAGGGCTCGGCTCTAAGCGCTCAACTGCGGTTCTGACCGCCGCTCTCATGTGTGTCGCTGCCATCGCAGCGCCCGCACGAGGTGAGACTGAGGCTGCCGCCCCCGATGCAGCGACCTGGGATCAGGTCGCGAGCATCAAGGGTGCAGCCGAGCGCTTGGGGCGGCTGCATCGCGCGCGCGGCGCCAAGGCCGCCTATGAGCTGATAGAGAACTGCTACAGGACCCACACCCTGTCCTCGACTTATGGCGAAGGCTTCGAGACGTGCATCGTCCAGGACTATCTGGAGACGCGCACGCTCATTCAGGTCTATTCGCGGATGCCGCCCGATGCGCTGCAGAAGGCCGGCGTCCCAACGCCCCACATGCTGGCTGAAAACATGGGACAGCGCGTGTCCCAAGCCTTCGGCCAATACAACAAATCGCAAGCCTATGCAGACAACGTGAGGAAGTTGACGGACGAGCATGGATTGCCCGTGTTCCTCGCCATCGTCTTCCCGGAGGCCGTGCGTGCGATCGAGCAAAAGAAGAACTCAGAGAAGTCCCAATGATCAACACCAACCCGCAAACGCACTATGCAGGCCCCGCGCTGAAGCAAGAGGTCGAAACGCGCACGCTCTCCGTGCTCGTCGACAACGAGCCGGGCGTGCTCGCACGCGTCATCGGGCTGTTCTCGGGCCGTGGCTACAACATCGATAGCTTGACCGTCACGGAAACGGAGCACGAGAAGCATCTCTCGCGCATCACCATCATCACGCGTGGCACGCCCGCGGTGCTCGAGCAGATCAAGCATCAGTTGGAACGGTTGGTGCCGATCCACCGCGTTCGCGATCTCACCTTCGAAGGCGTGTCGCTCGAGCGCGAGCTGGCGTTGATCAAGGTTGTCGGCAAAGGCGAGAAGCGCATCGAGGCGCTGCGCATTGCCGAGATCTTCCGCGCTCAGGTCGTCGATACGTCAACCGAGCATTTCGTTTTCGAAGTGACGGGCAAGCAGAGCAAGATCGATACCTTCATCCAGCTCATGACGGAGCTTGGACTGGTCGAGGTCTCGCGTACGGGTATCGCCGCGATCGGCCGCGGCGCGGTGGCCATGTAGCAATGACGGCCTCGCGACCAGACGAGCTAGAAGACTTTCTTCCCCTTCTTGCCGGAAGCGCTGGCTTGCGACTCCGCGACCGACGTCGCGAGGCGCGAGAAGACGACGCTCTGGTCGTTGGCCATGAGCTTGCTGGCGCTCGCCGTCTGGAAGCCGACACCGCCGCCCTTCACCGGATAGAGCGGTTCCGCGCTCGCCGAGCCCTTGCCGATCGTCACCATGAAAGCGGAAAGCCGAGCTCGATACGTGCCTGCGGCCGAGCGCTCGCACCCGTTGGCGCCGACGACCTTCTCGCAGGCTTCGACGTTGTTGTACTGGGCGGAGGAGGCTTCGTGGCTTGCCACCGCGCGCTCGATCGCTCCCGAACAGGCTTTGACGGCATCTTCGCCGAAGGCCGTACAGTCGGAAGCGCTCACGATCACGCCACGCGTGTCGGAAGGGCTCGAAGCCTTCTGATGGCTGCCGCTCTTGCCGCAGCCGGCGAGCAGGGAGCCGAGGCCGAGAAGGCCGATGAGGCCCACAAAACGAAGTGCGTTGTGCATGGGCAAACCACGTATGGAATGGCGGAAACGGGCCATTCTGGCGCACGACGCCTTTCGGATCTGTTAATCCTTTTGCGCCGCCGCTACGATGCCCAAAGCGGGGCAAATTCGCCCACCCGGGGTTGTTCGCCGCGGAATCCCGCCCTTTTGCCCGTTGAATCGGCGCCGAGCGCCGGTATAACGTCCGGCAACTTTAGAGGGGCTCGTGTTGCCCTCCAACGCCGGTTCGCCGGCGTCTTCCCGACCACTCACCTTTAATCGCAAACGCAAGAGAGACCGATGCGCGTCTATTACGATCGTGATGCCGACATTAATCTGATCAAATCGAAGAAGGTTGCCGTTGTCGGTTATGGCAGCCAGGGACGTGCGCACGCGCTTAACCTCAAGGAGTCCGGCGTCAAGGACATCCGCATTGCGCTGAAGCCCGGCTCGCCCACGGCCAAGAAGGTCGAGGCCGACGGCCTGCATGTTCTGTCGGTCGCCGAGGCGGCCTCGTGGGCGGACCTCATGATGATGGCGACGCCGGACGAGCTCCAGGCCGACATCTACCGCAACGAGATCGCGCCGAATATCCGCGATGGCGCAGCCGTAGCATTCGCGCACGGCCTCAACATTCACTTCAACCTGATCGAGCCCAAGTCGACGGTCGACGTCATCATGATCGCACCGAAGGGTCCTGGCCACACGGTGCGCGGTGAGTATCAGAAGGGCGGCGGCGTGCCGTGCCTGATCGCGATCCATCAGGACGCCTCGGGCAACGCGCACGACATCGCGCTCTCGTATGCTTCCGGCGTTGGCGGCGGCCGCTCGGGCATCATCGAGACCACATTCAAAGAAGAGTGCGAAACGGATCTCTTCGGCGAGCAGGCTGTGCTTTGCGGCGGCCTCGTGGAACTCATCCGCGCCGGATTCGAGACGCTGGTCGAGGCAGGCTATGCGCCTGAGATGGCCTACTTCGAGTGCTTGCACGAGGTGAAGCTGATCGTCG
>JAATOF010003916.1:0-12398 GCA_013170925.1 Podosphaera leucotricha | reverse complement strand
TTTTCCCGCTTTTCCCTCTAGTGGGTATTCACGGAAGAGGTTACATGTCGCAAGGCGGTTACTTCGAGTGGTATTTGCAAATGAAATCTGAGTATGAGTGTTCCAACGTCAAACTGAGTCTTTCTACGAAACATAAGATTTCCGTCGTCATTAGTGTCATAGCCTTAAGGCTGCATACACGAAAAATGATGTAAAAAAAAAAAAAAAACGATTGCTAAATTGTGTCACAGGCCCTCAGGCCTGTAACACATACTAAGCTAAGATAAAGCTTGGTCAGTATTGGTTTTCAGACTGCCGATGGAAGATACTAGAAAGGACTAAAACGAGATTGAAATAGCACCATATGGAATCTCCTACAAGTTACTTGTTAGACCGCGCTAGTTATGGGATAGTCACGAAGTTTCCAGAATTGGCGGATCTTATATACGTGTATATATTTATTCATGTTTGTACATAAATTGAATAATCAACGAATAATTACTTGAGATAAATTTCGCGTCCCTTCAGCCAATAATACACTAGCGTCTTCAACCCCTCGGAGAAAGTAGTTCATCTGATTGAAGTCCCAAGGTGTATTTATCTAATACACCTTCAAAACTTCAATAATAGTTACCAAGGCTGCTGCTGCCTGGGGATGGATATTCGGGAATCATATTTACACTGTCTAGAATAATTAAACCCTATATTCAGCATAGAGGAGGCTGGGAGTTGTTGAATATCTGGGTCTGTATAAAGCGTAAGCTGTTAGGCTTGCGATTAATTCACGTAGTAAATGATTGGGAAGTGAAAGAGGCTGTCGATCTATAGAGTGGACAGTACTAACAGCTTACTTACCCTTTATACAGCCCCAAACATTCAACAGGAGTAAAATCACCGATATACATTTAAAGGAGTGCTCACTTTAGAGACGTCTTCCTGCCTTTCTACTTCACTCAGAGCAAAGATTTTCTTTTGTATTTAGCTCTAGATAAGATAGTCTCCGAACAGCATTCATCTTACGACCTTTATATAAATTGTCACCCATTTTTTGCATCGTGAATATGGATCCCCTAGTTTTTATTTTATATCGTCTTTCAAAATAATATATGGAATATATGGATGTATCGATTAATACATCTTACTCAGTGAAGTTTTGTGCAGATTTTGAAGTTAGTTCGCAACGTCTTTACGAATGAAATGTAGAATCATGATCTAATACCTAACATCTTTTGCAATCTTCTTTATATTAACTAATTCTCTTTTTGTGGACTTGGAGCTCGTGAATTAAATGGCCGTAAGTAAAAATCAAATCAATATCACCCAAGTATTTTTATCCTTTAATCGAATACTACTTTTTTCCCTTCGAATTTTGCTGTTTGTTTTGCTTCTTTTGCCTTCTTTGCCGCCTGCCAGCTCGGATGTAAAACACCTATATCGTCCCTACTACTCCTTCCCTTCGCTTGATGGAGCTTTCCTATTTCTGAACTGGTGCTAAACTTCCCATTTCCATAAGGGATCATCTCCCCTGGATTGATAATAGCGCTATTCTGAGATTCTTGAAATCTACCATATCGACGGTTTTTGGGTGCTGAAGTATCAATGGCACCTCGTTTTTTATCCCATCCATCATCTTTTTTCGTGACCGAACCTTTGCCTAGCTTGATATGATTGGCATTCAGGCCATATTTTTTCTCGGCAATAGCACGTCTTGCTACTTGCCCAGGTCGGTTTTTCTTGGGGGCAGGAGCAAAATCTTCTAGATCAGAGGCCGACTCTGAGCCAGACCAATATCCTCCCATAAGAGTAGGTAGAAAAGTTGAAAGTCCCGCTTTGGTGGGTTGTAATTTGGATTTAGGCTTACTTTTATGTAGATCCACAGGCTGTGTTGAAAAATCCATGACTTGGATAATTTGGGAGTCATTAGAAATAGAAGAGTTGCTAGATGAAGAGCGAAGAGCAGTCTTTGGACGACGTTGGCTCATGTTATACTGTTTTTCGTCGAAGCTCTCTTCATCGGAATCATTAGCAATCAGAGAATCGAAGCGGTCCAATTCTTTCTCGTCAATAGAACCTTCATGAAAACTTCCTTGGTCAGATCTATCCGTCTGATTGTCTATTTTAGAATTTTCCGACTCAAAAGACTCCCATTCAGGCGATCTAAGAGTGCCTTGATTTTTGTCTATCAGAGATGGGCTGACTGAACATACAGGCTCATGAGAGTCATGAGGAAGGGCTGAAATCTCTTTAGATCCTAGTTGCATTTTCTGACCTTTTGGTTTCCTCGCGGGTATAGGAATTCCTATGGCAAGGTACATTTCTTTAAACACTTGCTCCATTGTTTCTTTAACAACTTTCATGTTTAAAATACCACTCGTGACATTATTCAAAGCTGATCTCTGAGCCTCTTCTACTACAACGGTCTTGTTTATATTCCTCACATCTTCCGGCAAAAGACCACTTGAAACAAAAGCTTTTACTTTCAAAATCGATTTGTACAAATGCGTCTCTGCAAATTTAAGTGAGTCCAAGTCCTTCAATGCCTCGATCTCGAGATTTATTCGTTGTTTCACGTCTACTGACTCCGCACGTGCCAGGCGTTTCCCAAGTTTTTGCCGCTCAAAACTTTTGGCAGTTTTAATCACTCGATGGAGCTGTTTCTTGCATTGCTGAATTTTTTGCGCAACAATGTGACAGCGTATTTGTTCAATAGGATATCGATCATTTGCTTTAGTGGCCCGTTTACGTTTTGGCATTACTTTAGCTATCGCATAGATAGTAAACAGCTTAAATGAAGAGGATGACTAAGTCTGAAATATGGGTAAAAACACAATGCTCTATGATAACAGCAGGTATATTCGTAATATCTCGTTGGGTCAGCATGAAAAATAAGGCGGCGTATTAACTGTTTATCCGAGCCTACAACCCCCCTTGTCATACTCAGCCTTTTCCGACAATAATTGCATCTACGATTCTTAAGTCATTATATGTATGACCTTAGACGGCTCCGCCAGTGCAATGCTCAACACTCAATCGAGGTGAGCAGCCTGTACAAGACTGTAATAATTACAAGGCTTTTTAAAGTTGAATTGCACTTTTATTTAATTGGGGCTGTAGTCTCTATATACATGAGCAACGATTAGGAATACATGTATAGGCTTTCCAGAAATACTTTCGTTAAACAATTAGCCCGCCACTAACTACATGTATATTCTCGAGCTAAAAATCGTGGGTAAGAGAATCTGATCAAGCGAGAAAAACTTCGATTTACACGATATTCTAGGACTAAGAATCACCACCTTTTGCATCCACAACGGCTCCAATTCGCCTCGGCATAGGCTCGATTGGATTCTCGCATCCGCTCGCTGAAGTATTTAACGATTCGTTTTTGATGCGTTACTATAATTCCACTACTTCCATGAGATGTTCATCGTACCTGCTCAATTTTCTCTTCCTCAACTCACCCCAGAGGTCTATGGGTTAAGATCCGGGGATTTAGCAGGCCAATCTAACTCAACCCTGGATCATCGATAATCGTTTTATAGTTATCACCGCAGACTTCTTCTAGAAACACACATGGAACTAGTGAGCATCTCTAGGCAAGTACAGTACATGTACCCAATCCGACACCTCGTAAAATAGTATGACATGGTCTGAGCCAGGTGCTATGGCTCAGGCATTGGGAAGGATAGATACGCATCAATATATCAGTATCCCGGACCAAAATTCAATCCTAAGTATTGAGGCAACATGCCTCCTGGGAGATTAACACCCTGTCGATCAACACGTCTTTCAACCAGATAAACGATCTCAAACACCCAGCACGTACTACAGAGGCATTCTTAAGGCCTAATAATATCACCTGGCATAACACATACAAGCCCAAATCATCATATTTCCCCCTCTAAACTTGACTGTTTGAATTGTGCTACTATAGTGTGCGAGCTGGTTGTCTCCGATAGATATAATTTACTCCATTGCTGCAAATTCGATTGATATTAGTCTTGTCAGCCTAAATTACATCCTTTCAATCCTCGATGGGTCACTTCTTGTGCCTTCCGACAAAATCAGACGGGCTTTCCGGTGCCGGGCTCAAAACTGTTACGATTCTTTAACATTATAAACTTGAGTTGATAGATTCTCATCCTTTTCTCCAGAATAAAAAAAGTCCTTTTTCGCTTCCCAGAAATGATGCCCAAACATTCAGTCAACCTGCCTGACCATTGGATCGATTAGATCGATAAATATTTGGTTTCTGAGGAGTAAGACGAGTTTTGTTAATGGTTGATCTGCGTAGACAAAATTTTATGTGGGTGATGATGGAGATGATGGCACTTATTTTATTGCCTTAGGCAAATAATCTAAACATCAACAAGCCTAAACACTAGCGGGGATAAGACCGTACATGTACCGGCGGCAATAGTCAATAGATCTCCTCTCGTACTACCTTCCTGACCCAAACTACAAGGTAGAGTATCTAAAATCTGAGGTAAGAAGCAAGACTGGAAGATTGAGTGATTAATACAACTATCAACATGTACATGTACATGTATGTAATTCGACATCTATGCTAGATCTAATCTAATCTCTCATTCTGTTTTTCATAAGTATTTTTTTACTGTTCTACCTTTGCGATTCTTGTACAAGATGAATCCCAAAACTAATACGGCCTGGCTGCCGACCACCAAGAACACTATTTTGGTGAAGCTTGCAAGCCCTAGCAATCTACCATGTAGGCTATGGTGAGTATCTTTAACAGTATCATGAGTTTCTCTCACATCAACCTTGAGTCTATTGAAGTTTGTAGATAGGGCATCACGGAACTCTTTCTTCATGTCCGCCATTTCCATCTGGACTCCTTTCAATGTTTTATCAATGGCAGCAATGCTATCTGTCAACCTGTCAACGCTATGCAATTGCGCAATTAACTCGTCGTATTTGACGGCATACTGCGACTGATGCGCAGCTATTATTTGATTCAGCCTATTCATTTGTTTCATCATGACCTGAAGTTTATAATTCAAGTCTGTGAGTTTCCCAGCTGAGGCTTGGGATGAGGGGATAGGTTCTTCGAGTCTTTGAGGTATATCCTCAGATTCTTGGCCTGCATTCTGAGGGCTCTCACTTTGAACATTTTCATCTTTACCGGATGTATTTTGTGCATCAATCAATGTGACCAGTTTAAATATCTCGACTGAATCTGGCGTCTCCGTACTTGCAGCTGTGATGCCAACGTTGTTTCCGTTGGGGAGGATGACCTGATTAGATGAAAAACATTCCTTTCCATCGACAAGGACATGGAAGCCACTTTCAAGCTGAGTCAAATGAATTCGTAGGGGTCGGCCGAGGTTCCGATAAGGAAAATCACAGCGTCCAAACGAAAGGCTATCTACATTGTGATGTGATTTATAGACGGTTGTGCCATCGTTCAAGAATCCACGAATAGAGCCGCCCTATCCCTAGTTAGTCTATCTAAATACAACGGCATATGTGACTTACAGATCCAGCATACTGATCAACAGTTAATGCAAGTCCATCAAAATTTCCAACAGTGTATATGCTTGAAGTTCCGACGGTCTGCTGTCCATTCTTCACATACCAGATCTGGAGGTTTCCCCCTCCTCGCTCAGGTCCAGAAACTCTAAAATCTACATCAATTGCCCAATTATTTTGCTCTAACGTCTTCTCAGACCATATCGCTCCGCGTGCATTTCCTGGTGCCGGAGGTGTGAGTACAACTTTATTTGACAAAAGCTCGGGAATATTGGGCGATCCTAACAATTGGAAATTTGGAATTCTTCTATCCTTCTGAAATATTCTAAACAGTCAGAGAAATATGAGTATGCTTTAGGATCACTTACTTATCTTTTGATCCAAAACTCAAGTCATTTTGTATAAGCGCGGCTTGTGCAACAGCAAACAAAGTGGTTGCCACCAGGCTGATTGGCAGCATAAGCAGATGCATCACTGAGGGTTATATCATTGAAGCCTCCGTAGGCATCTGTAGATTTTCATGGGTAGACTGATTTACATAGAGTACTAAAGTAGAAATAATATGAGACCTATGTAGGCCTTAGTGGCAACTAAGGACAGTTTGCAGTAAGTTAGAGGCGACATTTCTTACACATCGCCCTTTAAGACCGATACCATCCTTAGACTTTAAAAATGATTACAACGTGCCACAAGTGATCTTTAATGGTTGTTAAGTGCGTCATCGAAATTGTTTTCAAATAAGCAGCATACATGCAATCGTAGAACACGTACATTTATACAGGTATGCAAGTAGTGGATTTACTAAAGCTGACACGTTCCACCAACCCAGGCTTTGAAGACTTAAGTCGTATTCTATGCCATTCTACTACATCTTTCCGATTTTGTATAAGCCTTTGAGAGAGACATTATCTTTTATGCGCGTTCGCTGTTGGGTATAAAGACGCCGACATGAAGGCTTATCTCTAATTATCACTACAATTAGATGTCACAACTCTAAAAAGAGAACTCGTATCACTGATTACTTGGCTACAGGGTAATCCATTTGCATACAAACTCCAAAGTTACATCCCGTCACGCTAGACCAACTCTTTCACTCTCACCTACGTTTTTCTTCCTCGGACATATTTTGAGCAGATGTATCCACCAAGGATCAGCTCCAAGCCCAAAGAAGTAAAGTTCTATCAGGTACCCATGGCAACGTGAGCATGTGGGTACGTGCTTAGGGCACCACAACCTATTTTTGGCTATTCCAGATACGTATATACCAATAATACACGCAACATAAGATACTAATGTCGATGCTGTGCTCACGAACGCCTCATCCTTATACTTAGACACTGAGGCACCTCATATAATTAGCGGATGGCGTAGTACCCGTTCTGACTAGAATCTGAAAAAAAGCGTCACCGACTTGAATCTAGTAGAACTCCTGAACCGTTTATTCTCGTGGTAATTGCATTCGTACTATGTGTGGCAAAGATATGCCGTGAGAGAACTAACGAGATATGTCACTTTTACTTCTGGTAGGTATAGACGGTTAAAAGTCAGACGGCTGTCGAGTAATAAACTGACCTTATATGGGTGTTTCAAGGATTTAAACATATCGGTTCTACGTATTCATGAATTAAAGCTGCGTACGTTAAAATGATACAAAAGTACCTCTCTGAGACAATATTCTGTTTCTCAAAGCTTATCTAATTAGCACTACCTCATAAAAGATAATAATACTGAATGTGCCACCATTTTCATTGCGCAATTTTAAACTACAGAAAAATTTTGCTTTCCTTCAATGATTTTAATAGGATAATAATACATAATAAACTTGATAGCTTCATGAGAAGTACACGTATAACCCGTTGAATTATAATGAGTTTTAGATGTTTAACCCCTTATAATCAAAGCTCCAACGATTATTTCTATCCTCAATGCTTTACGCCGTACACCATGCTTGTATATCCATGTAAATAATACACTTAAAAAGTAGACTCTAAGTCAAAGTCGCAAGATTAATGTATTGAGCTGGTTAATTTTCAATAGTAAGGCGGCTTGATAATATTATTTTCAGCTCTATCCGGTCCAGTTTCAATATTTTTGATAAAAAATTCTAGGTTGGTTAGAATATTAAGTTGATCTCCTTGGTCCTGACCATGAGAGTTAAAATGTTGCCCAGTGCCAGATTGTGCAAGGTCTTGGTGAGATAGATTATTCTGAACAGTAGAGTGAGCTTTAGAGGACTTTGAAGTAGAGGGGATCCGAAAATTTTCATTTTGATCTTTACTATCGCGAGATTTTGATCGTACGACTTTTCTTGGTTCACAGTTAGAAATTAGACGTTCTGGCTGCGCTATATTTTGTTGACTTGTATTAAAAGATACCTCGGAAATTGAATAATCATAACTAATCAAGCTTTCGCTGCTATTATCGCTAGGCGTTCTATTACTCATAGTGAAGTTTTCATGCGTCTTAATTTCGTGTCCGTGAAGAACTCTCTTGAGCTGTTCGACACGTGTGATGGAATTATGACTTGAATCAGTTAGATTTGGTATTGGATGCCCACTCGATCGCCTGATTTTCTGTAAGGCTCCAAGCCCACCAACTAAACCATTATTCAGACTTGGACCACTACTATTTTTATGCCGAAGGTGTAGATTATTTTGACCATTTAAAGATTTTTTATCTTTTTCAGTGACAGATAAAAACTTACGATGTCCAGTAGCAGTTGTTCCAGTTTTTGAGCCATTGAGAGAGATAGTCCGAACCCTTTCTTGAGCCATGGAAATTACAGCTTCACGATTCCACTCTAACAACATTAAATTTCTAGTCTTTTCAGGTAAAGAATTTTCTCCACTAGCTCCTGATGAGGTAAAAGTCGTTTGTGTAAGGGTACGGCTTGAAGTTATGGGGCTCGTGACCAACGATGCAGTTGATATCTCATATGAAGATGATATAAGTTCAACCAATTGAATACGATTGTAGAAGGGTTTTAGTGCCTCAGAATCAATGCATTCTAACAATAGTGGCTGGAACTGTGACGAAACTATTTGACCTGGGTTGTTAATCTCCCCGATACTAATTGGAGGATAACTTATTTTTTCGAGCCAAAGCCGCATGCTCTGGCGGCGATGAATTTCACTCTCTATTATTCCTTTAACCGGCGAAGCTTCGAGTTGAAACTTATTGCAGAGAGTCCAAAAATATCCGTAGCATAAGCAACCTATGCGAATTTTAGAAATTAGGGGCCTATTTTCCATCATATCCTCTTGAAGGCGGAATATCATAGGGAGACCATTTTTAACGGCGTTTACACCCAAGTTTTCCACAAGACCCGACAATAGAAGATGTAAAAGAATAATATCATCCTCACTTTCGAAATATTTTAACGCATTTTCATAGATGGCAAGATGAAGAAGCTCTAAAAATGCACACGATGGCGGTGAGTTGACGCTTCCTTTTTCTCTTTGTATTGTACTTGTGACGGCAGGTTTATTTAATGTAGCAGACGAGCCTTCTTTTGATATTCTTGATAGAAGCATAACTTTCTCCTCTGAAGCACGAAGGTCTGCTTTTACCAATTCGTGTTCCGCCCAAGTTAATAGCGCATCAACATAAGCTTTTCGAACTCTACCGCTGATATCATGGAGAAGCAATTGTGTTCCTTCCCATACCTGGATGGGAACAAAGTTTCTGGAGAGCCCACCAGATATACCTTTCCGAGAACTGGCTACCAAAAGTACAGATTTTATGGCTTCTAGGGCTACAATTTTTGCAGTGTCAAGCGAAAAGAAGGTATCTTCTGTCGGATTAGTAACAGATGATGTGGCTACTGGTAAACTAGAAGGGGCAGAATTCTCCGCTCCTGTGCCTAAAGGAGAATCACAGAACATGTGAGAGGGCTTGATTCGTGTGAGTAGTGCTGTAATCATATCGGATATTTGATCGCTGTAATAGATATGAGTAGCTAAATTTCCAATACAGTTTTGTAATTTTTTCAATAATTTTGTATTTGAAAAAGGCGGGACTAATATGTTTTCGTGAGCTCCATCCATATTCTTTTGTGACGATTGGTTTTCCACTGAGCTACTTGCATCGTTACTAGGTGGTCTACTTGTTTGGATGATTCGCAAAATAAAGTGAATGAGGCCTAGCAGTATATCCATTACGTTAAGTCCAATGAGATTGATTTCAGATTTAAGTAAGCAGTTAATCAACGCAGCAAGGACCAATTGCTGCTGTAGATTTTCTTGTACTAGAGGAATTTGAACCAAACTTTCCATTGTAGTGACCAAAATAGTGTATCGATCCTGAACGGGAGCTGAGCTTGAGGCAATTTTAAATATATTTTTTGCCTGACTTCGAACTGACGATCCCATTTCCTTGCGACTAATACGGTCTGCAATGAACTTAATAGTAGCTAAAGTAGCACCGTAGATCTGTGATTTGTTATTCACCACGAAAACTAGCTTGAGACATTGTATAGCAAGAACACCGATATCAGTTTCTGCGATTTTGTCGGCATCTGCAGAAGTTCCTGATAGAGCAGCTTTTTTCTCTGCTGAGGCTTCCTCGATATGTACGGTTGATATACTCGTGCGCCGGCGCGAGAGTTTTCCTGGACCAAGTTTCTCCTCAGCCTGTGCTTTTTGCTCTAGAGAATTGACGAAGTTGGGATTTTCAGACCAAATATTCCCTAAAAGTGTGGGCACAATTAAATCTAACTGCTTGCCTGCAAGCGTGGCGAGCGCCTGGGAAGAAACAACACTTTTGATTGCCTTCAACCCTAAACTCCTCCATCTTAAGGATATCGGTGCACTTATGGCAAAGATGGTAGGAGGAACTTCTTTCGAGGCGAATGATGCATACATGCCTACTATCTCTTCGTATTGACGAAAGTATTCCTGATCGGCATAAAGTGAAGCTTCATCATGATACTGACAAAAGAGGTCAAAGGTAGGAAGAGAAGATTCAGCCATGGTAAGATCGCGGGCGCGGAGAATAATGCCAAGTATCTTGAGTACATTCGGAGCATAGAGAGGTAGGTCTCGCGGGGCTTTCTCTATTAAGGCAGCAAGAATTTGAAGGGTAACTTGTATGTTTCTGAACTAATATCAGCGATAAACTTCAAACTTTTGGATCATTTCTGTACCCTATCCTGGCCCGCCATACATCGTTAGCTGTTTTTGTTTCCAAAAACTCGCCAACCTTCTGAAGTTTGCTCCTGCGTGTTGTTGCATAGTATAGTAGGTAGCTAAGCTCACTCGAATTGGGGATAACATCCACAGCACCCTTAAAAGTTGTTGGGTAGCATTTTAGTATAAGAACTTGATGCTTAGGGCGGCATTTCTGTCGTATGGCATGCATTTGTTGTAATTTAAGCGTAGAATAAGTAAGCTGGGAGCTTTTACACCTTTTCAACTATACAAGATGTTCCTGTTACCGTGGTTATCGTCACCAGTTGGTATCATTGACTTGGTTTGTGTCATCCCCTGGGATATTGTTAGGTTTCTATAGATATCCACAATGGATAATCCCTGTCTGTCGTAAGCATGGAAAAACCCTTGAATAGTCATCAGCCAATCAGCAAAGATTCAGGAATGGAAGTAAGACATCATATTGCTAACCAGAACAGACAGAGTGATTAAAGCAAATCGTAAGAATGTAAAAAAACTAAATAATTAATGGTGTATAAACTTCCTTGAGTTATCTCCGAACAGATAACGTATCAGAACAAACGGAGCAAGGCTACATACAATAATATATTCGGTTATTCAACCTATTCCGATCAACTCCGAGCTATTGACCCCTCAACCCCGCTTGGCTGTCTGTCTCTTGCAAGGCAAAAAACATACTACACGATTGAACAAACCTTAGGCTCCAGAAAATATAGAGCTAAATTTCTACACAGTTGAAATACTTAAATGATATACAAAATTTACGAGGGAATTAATCGTGTTCTCAGACTTTCAACACGGTGTCAACCAAGTTTCTAAATCGATCGTTGATAAAATTTAGGTGGACCCAACGCTCAAACATCGAAGTATGTTTGATCAGAATGACACATTTACAAGTTTAGATCAAGGAGCTGGGTCATTTATATTCAAAAACTATCTGGAATAACAAGGCAGAATAAGCTGGAACTGAATATTGCTCATATAATTATAATTGGTGAGGTCTTGATTTCTGAGAGAACTTTTAGAAAGAATTTATATCTTTTTCTTGTCCTCAAATAGAGCATTAAAAAATAAGTGCTTGTACGATGTTGCCCAACTTTAGTCGCACAGATGATTCGTACGCCAATGAGACCGACACTTATTATGCTAGTTTAAATAGAAATTCAAGCCGAGTTCCAAAGCCATATTTCAGGTACAAATAACTCACTGGTAGGTGTGTCACTCGAAGTTGGATGAGCGTCTTTCGATAGTTACCTACCGTACAGATAATGGATGTTTATCAAATCCGCTAAAAGAACAGAATCTTTATTTTTCGGGAGTGGCCTCATCACTCTTTCAATGGATCATCATGGCAAGAAAGTATGGCTTGTTTGTTGGTCGAACCGAATTCTAATCTGCGCACTTGTGATACTTGTACTTCAGAAACTAAAAAATAAATATCATATTTTCCTACTTTTTCCTACAATGCGGTGTTACTACTACATGTTTGTTTCGTCAATGAGCCTCAATTACCGTCAATAATCTATCACGGTTGCCCCAAGATCGGTTTCGATTTAATATCGATCCTGATTAGGGTGCGATTAACCAATCAAGTAAGTCGGGATACCACATTTCCACCCACTATTTTTAGTTTCCCCACCCACCATTTCATCCACCATTCCAAGTAACCTTATTTTGAAATCACAAATAATAATATTTATTATTTAAAAATGTCTTTCAAAGAATCACAGCTCCAGGATGCTATTGCAGCTTTTAGTCGTA
>JAATOF010003912.1:0-12189 GCA_013170925.1 Podosphaera leucotricha | reverse complement strand
TCTACGATATTCTTATGTAGAAAGCCTGCTCAGGAAAGGATATTCACCTGATAGTTTCAATTTTATGCAATGAGTACTTTTGGTCAGTCTTCAACTCACCTGAAGGCATTGATCTCGCGTCAAACGTTTACCATACTGACGAGCTGCAGGTGGGAGAGTCTGTGGTCGGTCCATCTTGGAAGGAATCAAATAGACTGGTTTTGTAAACTTAAAGGTAAATCTTGTGAAAATGTGAGGAATCAAACTGATGACGATGAAGATCGATGATGGATCAGATATGAAGGTGATGACGATTATAGATGAAAATTGAGGGGTCAGTTGATTGTTCAATATGTTGCCTCAGGCAAGAAAGGCTGACTTCAACTAGTTTATACACTAGCCATGATATATCCTTGCTAAATCCCGACGTTCTTAATCCCTGTGGCACAGTATTGAGCTTTTTTAGCGAGACTGGCGTTGATCTCTGCCAAAATTCAGCCGTGACACGCCGTAACACGCTAAGAAAACTCTAGATCCTAAAGCCGTGAACCGTCATGCATCACATACGCTATATCCAAGGTCTGACTGTATGCAGACCCGTAGACGAGGACGCTAAACCAGCCACTAGATGCGAGAGTGCGTCCCGTCTTCACTTCTCATCTGATTAGACGGAATAGCGGGATTCCCTCCCGGCTCCCGAGAGAGGCAACTGTCTTTCTGAAACTTGGCGCGCGCCTGAAACCCAGCCAGCCCACTTCCCATCGATCAATGCCCAGCGCCCACTCAGCGCCCAGTGCTCAGTGCCCACTCACTACCCGCTGCCCACGACCTAGTCCTAGTGTCCTATCCAGAAAACTGCCCACGTTATACAATAAACTTTGGCAAAACTTCTAGATGTTTTTTATGCATACAGCTCTACTCACAGAATCTACGGTCTGGCCAGGGCTAGTAAATAGGGGTCTCCAGATGTAACGAGCCAACCCTAAACCTGTCCGCGCTCCCATCTGGGACAAGGGCATATTCTCGTATTCGACCACTAGATGCCTGGAACGTTGTACGCCCGGGAAATTTTCGGTGACGCCAAGTGTCAGTCAGTTCATAGATGGGCTCCCAAAGAGACGAGCGTCGTCAGATACGCGCACGCTCTAGAGCTCTATGGGCCGAAGAGGTATCATTGTTGAACCAATCGCAACATAACGACACTACGGCTCTTTGATCCTCCGTTCAAGACCCATCGCAGTGAAGGCGCATTCATTATCCAGGGGTTACTTCCGCACGTGTCTATCGGAACAACAGGCGAGATAAGATTATCCCTGCGTCAGCTCTGAAGTACCTGTACTAATGAATGATGCGCATAGAAGAAGAAAAGAGTAGGTATGGCAAAGTAATGTCACTATTTCCATGCCCAAAGCATAAAATATTATACATCACTTTATCAGCTGTGCGGTCGGTGTGGATTGATTGCATGGGGAAATAATGCGTCAAAATGGAGCGCATGTGAAATTGAGATTTTTGTCCGTCCATATACAATTTTTCTGTCGAAAACGACTATTAATTCTAAAATATGGACTCTGATTGGTCAGAGTCAAGCGAATATCGTGCCAATTAGAATACACAATTTCTCAGTGTCAAACATCAAGTCGAGAAGAGGAAGCTTTGATCTGCAGTTCCTTGCTTCCCTGATACACGGGAAGACAGCCGAAGCGCTAGTTCTTGAGCGGCATTAGTGCAAGGGCCCAGCCGTCCGCGCCGTCGGTTATTCCCTTCGATCATGGATTGGAGCAGCTTAGTGAGATCGTAACAGGGTCAGCCCAGTCGATCAATGTGTCACCGAGCGCACTGATACATTACATGGAATTTCAACCTCATGATCTCTTGTATTGAGTGAGCACTTACCATGCCCGTCCACCCCTAACTACTTGATGGGATCCAAAATAGAGTACCAAAGGCATGAAGACATGACGAACGGGTATTATTTAGAAGATAGTCAAATCTTGCTGCACGCCATAATCGGGTTATCTGCCTTATGTCTCGAAATCTCGAAAATGTATATACATTTTGCTAATTATTAAAATTTTAATTCCTGACTGATAACATACTAGGAATTGCTAGACTAATTTATTATTTGGCAATGCTTTTTCTGACTGAAACGAGCTGAAAAAAATGTACATGTAAATAAAGATAAAAAAATCTTACATGTAAGAGACATTATTCATAGTTTCATCAAACTTTTCGTGGTTGTTTTCCGTGTATGATGAATTTCGAAAGAACTCCCCCAGAAGAAAAGTAAAGTATCACTTTTGTCGTAAACTAACAATAATATTCCCTTAAATACTCCTTAAATATTTTTACAGAAGGACACTCCATAAAAATAGAATTATGTATCTCAATTCTTAGCTCATCACGGAGCTTTTGCACTAAAACGAAGGACATAAGAGAATCTACCCCTAGCTCAACAAAGGTGGCATCATCAGGTAACATTTTTTGCTCTAAGCCTGTTTCTCGAGCAATAAGTCTCAATGATTGGTCTATGAGCTGAGATTCATCGGGATTGGTCATGGTATGAACCACTTCTCCGGTATTCACAAGATTCTGAACGGCGAGCACAACTTTTTCTGGTGTGAGTACTGGCGCTTCTGAAGATTCCGAGTTTGTGGGCGTGATAGGGTGTGGAACTACTTTTGGAAATGGAGTTGCAAATCGTAGTTGGTTGCCCTTTGCTGGGTCCATGGTTGGTGTATCACTGACAGCGAAAAAATGGTTCAGCAATATCTTCGGCACTCTTTTGAACTTCATCCGAGTACAAATACCAATAACAGTGCCAGCTTGCATAATGATAACATCACCGAAGAATTCGCGAGCATCCTTTGCCGGAACCATTTTAACATAGCAGCAGAGCTTATTGCCCGGTTGTAAGGGCCTGGAAAATCGAAGACTCGCCCATCCTGGAGTGACTGCAAAATAGTCTCGATGATCAAATTGGTCGCTGCAATTCATCACAAAGCCAGCGACTTGGAGAATAGTTTCAATATAGTGTGGTGGCATAAACCACTTGCCATGCTTATCTGAGTTAAGAGTAACATCTGCAATAGCTTCACAGCCTTTCTGGATCACAAAATTTATTCCTTGGTATATATTATCGTATTCGACAATATTTTTAAATAAGGAATAGACCATGCTCTTAGTCATTTTGTTAGCAGTGCCATCGATTACTTGTTGAGACAAATAGTCGATTCGATCACTTAGGAAAGATTCAAAAATACGCCAATCTTTAGTCCATAGGTTAGAATCCCCATACATTATTGTTGCTGAAGCGAGTGGTGTTGGAAGTCGCTGTCCGTCCGCCGAGATTTTATACCATAGAATTGTTGTATTTTTTAGGGTTAAATCAAGAGAAGCTTCAATTTGTATCAATTGAGCTTTAGTTGTATCTTTCTGTGCGATCGTTGAATGAAAGACCTCAAAGTCTGCTAGATCCATCGACATGTTTTCGGTCCTCAGTGCAGATCCTTGGCAAATATATTCACCAATAGTAAATGCTGTGTCGACCCATATAGACTTATGATTAATTAGCTTAACGTAATTTTTAAGTTTTCAGCTAGTAACGGATTAGGCTTACCGTAGTGACAACCTCTGCTTCTTTAATTCGATGTGAAGTTATTGTCGCCAGTAAGTCTGCAAATGTTAAATCAGATATTGCAACTACCTGGCGCTTAGAATCAAGAATATTATCTGAGACGATCTGGTGTATAGATGACGATTCTGTGAGGCATTGTGATGTGGTTGAAAACAAGGTTGAGTTAACTCTCTGGTTATTATGGTTTTTTTGGTGTGCTTTATCAAGTGTCCATGTCCCGCGATAAGGAATCCAATAATTTCTTTCGTTCCAAGAGTAATAGGGTAGACTTAAGAGTTCGTAGGCTCTCTCATAGGGCTTAAAATATTCGTTCCAAAGAATTGAAGCTCCCTTACTATGCAGCCCGGCAAGCATTTTTGTGAGCGTTATAAAATTATCTTCACTCCGGCGTAGAGATGAGAATACATTTCCAGTGGGAAAATGATTTTGAATAAAACTCTGACAAACGGGATGTGGTCCAAGTTCTAGCCACAAAAAGTTTTCATTGGTAATTCCTATATTTTTGGAAGCTTCTAAACCCGCGACAAAATTCATGGGTTCTCTTACTGATCGACGCAGGTAGTTTGCATTGAATGTTTCGTCGTCCTGAATACATTTTCCGAGAAGCGGCGAAATTACTGGTATATTTGGCGAATTAAATACGACACTTTTAGCTGTTTCCTCAAATAGATCTAACATTGGATCCATTTGCTTAGAATGGAAAGCAAATGGAAGTTCTAGACGAACATATTTAAGGCCGCTCTGTTCGACTAACCTTTGTATTGTTTGCATTTGCTCACGAGAGCCGCTGATGACTGTATCAGATGCGCTATTGAGACATGAAATGCAATATTCGAGACCATTTGCGAGCTTCTGAATTGTCTCGACACTTGCACGCACAGACATCATGCAGTGGCTGTCAATCTCACAAGTCGCAAGGATTATTTGGGCACGTTTGCCAACCAAAAATATTGCATCAGCTGCTGACAAGACACCTGCACAAACTAGAGCAGCGTATTCACCCAGGCTATGACCAATCACTATATCTGGTTTAATGCCAAGTTGCTCCCAAAAACTTATCAATGCAATCTCAATAATGAGAATGGTAAGTTGTGTGGTGAGAGGAGAGACCTCATGAGATGCAGTAGGGTTTGAGATAGTTGATAGGATAGAAGGAAATCCAAATCTTTCTGAGATTTGATCTAGTCGATAAACTTCATCCTTGAAAGGCGGAAAATTTTGAAACAGCTGCATGCTTATACCTTGATAGAAAGCACCTTGACCCGTAAAGACAAAAGCAATTGGTGGGGGCTTCGATGGTAGAGGTCGTAAAATTTCGAGATTCTGAGAAGACGAGGCTAGGAAGGCTTTGAGCTGTGTGATTTTTGTGACTGAGATGGCGATTCTAAATTGGTGATGGAAGCGTCGCGCACACAAGGTATAAGATAAATCTTCTAACTTGGTGTCGGGATATTGGTCTAAATATTTGAGCAATGAATTAATATTTCCCTGTAGGGAAGTTGTGCTTTTAGCAGAAAGTGTTATAACAAACGCTATACGTGGATCCTTGCCATCTTTCACTTTTGTAGGTGCTTCTTCAAGCAAGAAAGTCGTATTTCCACCATGAGCTTAAAGTTATCAGAGACGTGCTTAATCGTAGGTGTAATAAATGAGGATTATTTGAGACTTACCTCCGAAAGAGTTTGCAATAGCATAACGCGTTTTCCCCGGCAATCTAGGCCAAGGGGTATTCTCAACAACCATATGGATGTTACGGTTTGAAATATTTGCAGACACTATGGGGTTGATCTCATTACCAATACCAATATTGCGCGGGATTATGTTATATTGGTAGGCTAATAACACTTTGATCAAGGATCCTACTCCGGCTGCGGCTTCAGCGTGGCCAACGTTTGACTTAATAGCACCGAGATATAATGGATTATTTTCTAAGCGGGGTATATTTGGGGGTGCAAATACATCTGCAACTGAGGCAGATTCAACTCCATCACCAGCCTTAAATTTATATTAGCCTTTATCAAGCGTTCAATCAAATATATATGAGTTATTTCTTACCTGAGTACCTGTACCATGAAGCTCTACGTAATTTACATCCAAAGGTTTCACTCCAGCTTGTTGTAAAACGCGATTGTAATTGTCTTTCTGAGCACCTACATGAGGATGTGTAATCGAAATTGCATCAGCTGAATGATTGGTGGCAGCAGCAACGATTGTCGCAATAATATTATCATTGTCAGCTTGAGCATCTTCAAGTCTCTTGATTATAATGCATCCGACCCCATCAGCACGGCAGTAGCCATCAGCTTCCTTAGACCATACTTTGCACTGACCGGTCTTGGATAGAAAGTGGCCCTTTGAGAGCATGCAGTAGTTATCAGGGTTTGTGATAACATTCAAGCCACCAGCAAGGGCCATATCTACATCACCTGCCCAGAGTGCAGAACATGCAGCATTAATCGCAGCTCCACTACTGGAACAGGCAGTATCTATGTTTAGACTAGGTCCGCCGAACTTGAAAAAGTAATTAATTCTTCCGTTAGCAAAAGCTCGCTCACCTCCAGGGGTTGCATAGGTATCGATATTTTGGCCAGCATTGACTTCACGATAATCATCACTTGCAACACCATAGAATGTTCCGATTCGCTTCAAAGTTGACGATGATGTTCTATTTGGGGAAAACCCAGCCATTTCTAGGGCCTCATACGCTGTCACGAGCGCAAGTCGATGCATCGGATCTGTTTGCTCGGCCTTGGATCGTCAGTTAGTCCAGAGGGAAATTGACTAGGGGTTATATTCTCACCTCACGGGGAGAAATATTGAAGAAACCTGCATCAAATAGCCCTGGGTTGTCAATGAAGTTTCCAAATGGTGTCTCGCTGGCATTTTCAGTCTTTCCGGTTGGATCAAAATGAGTCTCCACGTCGAATCTATCAATCGGCACTCTCATATGAACATCGCGCCCATCGGTTAATAGCTGTAGTAAAAGTTCCGGAGTATTTGCGCCTCCAGGCATGCGACATGACATTCCAATAACAGCTAACTTTGAATTGTCAACAGCTAAAGTTCCATTGTTATTGGAGAGCTTGGCGATCCATTTGATTAAATCAAACATTATAAAATCGATGTTGGGGAACTGAAACTTGAGGTCCGATATGATTCGATCCTGGAAAAGACATGCTCCATGAAATAGGAGCTTACATTTTTGGATATCAGAAGCAAGCTTGAGGCTACAAATTCCCTTCACAAGATTGATATGACTGTAAGGCTCCATTAAAATTTCTTCGCATACTAGTTCGAACAGCTTAATTAGATTGCTGGCGGAGGCTGGCAAGCCAGTCGAGGGCAATAATAAGGGAGTATGTACAGTGCGAGTCAAGCAACGCTGTTGATCTAAAGCGCCAGTTATAGCTTTGACATCTTTATACCCATATACATCTGCTCTGTGACAAAGTCCATTGTAAAGTTTGAGTGGTAAACGTTTTGTATGACGAAGAACACTAGAAGATTGAAAAAAATCATCGAGTCGCGAGGGAGGACCAGCTATACCAACTGAGTTATCATCGGCATAAATCATTTGGATTTTCATGAGCGCTGAGCTTGACTGGATAATGTCAGCATATCTCATGTTAAAGGGTTTCGGTAGCCTGTAGTATGAAAACGAACCTTCATGGAATTATAGGTATTAATTTCATCTTGAACAACAGTTTCCAGAACTTCAGTCACAGCGAAAGCCCAGTAGTGAAGCTTGTTTTGATCTGCTCGAGGCTCGACAAATTGCGATATCTGGTCTATGTGGACATAACAACGAAATACGGCCCGAACTGATTCAGGGCCAATGTATGCTAATTCCTTCAAAGATTTGGAAACAGAGATGGCAGCAGCTGCAAAGAGGCCGGCGCTTTTGGCCAGTACAGCCACATCATCTTGTAGCGGATCATACTCAATATTCTCAGCTTCAAAGTTACTAGTTTTCCTGAGGTTAGTTCAATTGATGCAGATTGAATTAGAGCTGATACTGACCCAATAATTAACGCGATCTGAAGGGTGCAGAGTAGAGCGCATTCTATTGGTACTCGAAGTGACTTAACCGGGTACTCGGTATCGCTTAACACATCTGTAGCGAGACCAAACAGGGAATGGAATTCGGGATGGCCAGCTGAACATGATAGAGGAAGTTTCCATATCTCAGCCTTGAGAACGGCAGTGCACTCATCAATGAATCTTGCAAGTAGAGGAAATGTGACCTTTTTGCTGTGTAAATGCAATTGCTGAAAAATATCCAGGGGATTTTCGCACGGGAATTCATCAGAGCACAAAACTAGCCTCGAGGTCTTGGAAAAACCGGGCGTCATTGTGACTGAACTTCAATCAGTATTTACTCGTACTCGTCACTAGCTTCATGAATCAATACATAGCCAAAACAGGCGGATATTAGAATTAATATCAACTATTTATCTTATGAAATTAGACAAGACTACTATACCAAAATTCAATATATTTCATTTGATCGGAACCCGAATGTCGGATTCCGACACATCGTTTGGTCAACCTACTTGCTCGGTTACAAGCACTCGTCTGATTGGATGAATTTTTGACATGGCCCTATTCTGTCAAGCCCCACAACAAGTCAGGCTAGCCTTGTACATCAGCAATGAACAGCTCAATCTAAACACATTTTCTGCGTCCGATATATTTTTTCACAGCACACCTCTCGAATCGCTTTGGTCAATTTGTATCACATCGTCCAAGGGGGGTTGGCTTACTGGCTTATACCTTGTAGTTTCTGCATCTTCCTATTATAATGAGTGGGAAAATAAATATATTGCTCGAATTGGCTACCCAAGCCAAGGAAATCTCAGGACTGGACTGTGCTTTAAGGCAGATAAGTATCACTTATTTCTATAAGAGGAGTAAATCTTATCTCTGATCCGTGTAAGCCTGACCTGAGCCTGGAAGATCAACACTGATTGTCATCGAAAGCACTAGAAATTTCCGCAACAGTGTAAACAATGCTGCATCTGGAAATGCCCAGGAATCAAGATGAAAGAGATGAGCTTCAAAACTAACGCGATACTGTAAAACCTAAGGATGTTGGGTATTTTGAATAGATTGACGATGGTCATTGGCGCTGGTCAAGTCAAGTACCTCTCTCCCACGACTGGTTCTATTATCCATGGATCAGGACTCAACCATAGTGCCTAGTAGGAAACTCTACCTAATTAGCTACAAAGGATGGACGGGTGAGTGGATGGATAGATGTATAACATTAATATCCCAGCCCACGCGTTAATTCAAACAAAATTGAAGTATTATACACGTCTTATCTTCATTTATTACTAGAATAAGGTTTAGCTCCCTGTTAACGTTGTCGGGAGATCATCCACCCTTGCTTTGACCCACTAGAAGAAAAAGTCTATCCACAGTATGTCACGTGGCGTTAACATTGGCTGGCAGATGACAAGCTTTTTTCTTTCAGTGATATCTATTAATATATTTTATTGCATTACGCAGAGACTATGCGATTGGATCTATATTATACTACGTTGCTTGAACGAATGTGTCTCTTGAATTAGATGGAAATTTCGAATAATATGGGCGAACATCTCATCTACGTCGATTATTTCTATTTCTACTCCCGCCAACCAAGAAGGTCAACAAGTTTTAAAAATTTCCTCTACATTGAATATAAAGCTTCAATTGACAGTTAGTTTTTTTAAAATTCGTGGATTAATTCTGATTCATGGTTATTTATCCATCTGTGAAGTTAATCCCGATTTTATGGACTAAGATAAGTTGTTCATGCGATCAACATCTTCGACTTGAGATCACGTAACTTAAGCAAGCATAATTAATTATCTTCATAATATACATATTCTACAACCTATCCACAAAGGTTAATACTTATAAACACCCTCCTAATTGAGTGTCTATTTTTGACTCTTCATTCCTTTAATTATGACATGAGACGGATCACGATTACGAAAATCCTTGTCTTGTTTTTCCGTGCTCAGACTGCCGTCAAAAAAATGTGAAAATAGGGTTGTGCCCGCCTGTCAATCCCCCACAGGACGTGCACACCGAAGTTTATCCTCTAAACAAACGACCATGTACATCTGTAGTAAGGAAATATCTTTATGTAAAAAGAAATGGTCAGCAGATTATGAATAGCCTGCATGAACTCCTACATAAACCTTGATTCCCTGTTTCGGTAGTGAGGGAGATGGACCGGTAACGGTCCGGTAACTCTTCGCCTCCACATTGAGA
Source organism: Podosphaera leucotricha (assembly GCA_013170925.1). Classification (NCBI taxonomy): domain Eukaryota; kingdom Fungi; phylum Ascomycota; class Leotiomycetes; order Helotiales; family Erysiphaceae; genus Podosphaera; species Podosphaera leucotricha. The sequence continues at coordinate 2,309 of JAATOF010003912.1, read as the reverse complement.
AGGAGATAAATATCTAGTGAGACAAATCTCAAATCATCATGCTCCATTACGTGTTGCATAAGGTGATAAGTCGATTCTCTCATTCTTTCCGTGAAGAACTAAAAAATAGGATCTGCTAGTAATTATTCTGCGCGTTCCCTCGAGACGGAAAACACACCAACTTCCCCGGTTCCGTACTCGTGTTTTTAAGGTTTTTTTCATTGGCTTTACTTCACGCGAGAGTTTCGTGAGATGAATCAATCCTTGTGGAATAACTGAGACATGCAATTGGAGAAGATTTATCACAAGTGGATCAAAGTGTCTCCAAAATTTGTGCTCCACATATCGGTCACATGGGGTTCGACCTTTCCATCCCACCTTACGAAACAAACACTGGTCGATCTGGATCCCTCCACCTTCACGCGATACCGACTGAAAACGTTCAGTATGTTTGCTACATACCTGAGATAGTCAAGAAGAGTCACATTTGATCAAAATCAGATGCCTAAGGGCATTCTCAGTCGTGACTTTCTTGAAGGGTCAGGATTCTATCTTCTAGGACTCGACTCCATCCTTGATACTATCTCTGCTGTCTCTTCTCTCTATTGACTACTTTTCTTTGCCTGGCACTACTCCCTAAAAATCGAGATGGATATCTATCCTGTCACAATCTCCCCAATACACGCCCTCAATAATATGGATACCGATGGAGGAAGATTGCTCGTGTCAATTGAAGGAGGATGCGATTCTTGCGGGGACCATACGAGAAAGGGAAGCAGGAGATGAGAAAGAAAGGATTTTTGAGTTAGAGGGGAATTTCAAACTCTGAAAGAGCTTTTTTGCTTGCCTAGACTTCAACTAACGACCGACGGTGTTAAAGTCTGAATTGAGTGTGTTGGATTTTCAAAATTAATGCCTAAAGTTTAGAAGTGAGTGCTTTTAATGTCTCATTTCGCTTCAGGCTGTCTTTGAGTGTGGTTGGCTCCCGGTGTCCCTAAAATCTCATATTTCGTTTTCTGCCTTCATCTCTAGATTTTCATTTAAATTATACGGACTGCAAACTTATGTCCACCTGCTTAATTTCTCTCTCTTTGTGGCTACAGTCGCTTCCTTACCGTAACTCCTCTCGCTTGTTTAGTGCTTGACACGAGCTTTGCTCTCTGATCTACTACTTTGACCAAGTATGAGGACGTGAGGAAATCAATTTTTGCACTTTTGCTAGAGCTGGGTGATAAGGGTATGCTCGAGCAGCTCAAAGTTTTTTCTTGTAATTTTCTTCCGAATTATTTCAATTGCTTCGCTTAATTTCGTTCAAGTAGACTGTAGCATCACAAAAATACTATGGCGCCAACAAGTCCTGTACCATCAACATCGATTCAAATCGAAATCAATGGAAGCTCTGTTTACAAGGAACTTCGATTCAATAATTAATCTCTCCTAGATTTGTTCAAATAAACGCGGAAAAAATTTACATGGTTTGAAATGAAGTTCGGGTATGAAGTATTTCGCCAAATTTTGTATGGGGGCTCGCAAAATTGGTCCTCAACTTATTATAATGTGTGATAGATAGTGAGTGATACATATAACAATATTACCAGGGGGTGGCCTCCATTATATAACGATATTGAGAGGCAAGATGAGAAAAGGGCCCATGCCCCACGAATTCAGCAATCTCATTACACTCGGTAACCATAAAGTTTATTTACAATATATAACGTTGATACAACATAGGCAATAGTATGGCACCCTTTACGTTTTACATATTGCAATTAAAATTTGACTACCAGCCCACCACAATTAAAAATATGCCAGGTCCACTAGGAAAGAGCTTTTCAAGAGATGAGCTAAACCGTTTGCTCAGGTGGTTGGAAGATGTGCTCCCGCGCGGGCAGGTTAAGTGGGAAGAGGTCGTGCGCCTCTTCAACCAGTGTCATGGGCAGGAGATCCAAAGAAATCTTGCGCAGCTACGCGGCAAATATAACAGGCTGCGAAACTTAAAGCATTCAGGCGAGTATGGACATAACGCGGCGGTTCCAATCCAGAATAAAATTGAGGAGATGTGCGGGACGTTTGAAGCCGGTGGTTTCCAACCTCCCCGTGACCTGAGGAGTCAAGATGCCCTCATTATGCTTGCAGCGGTCAAAGAACATCTTCCTAACACCGTTCAAGCCTGGGACACAGTTACATCTGACGATAGTAAAACGCGGCTGGCCGACGCATTGGAGGCCACAGGCCCCATCATGCAAAAGAACTATCAACGCTTTGCCGTCGCCAGTAAGCCAACAGGAGTCCCCGACTGCCCAGAAGAGATACGCTGAGCAAAGCGTGCG
>JAATOF010003899.1:0-21777 GCA_013170925.1 Podosphaera leucotricha | reverse complement strand
TAGCGTTGTTCACATTCAATACCGCTCCTATACTGTAAGCTTTTTAGACCCATAATAATATCGTGCATTGTTTTTGTCCCCCAAAATTTCACCACAGAATAGACTTTCGTCAAAATTTAGCGAGAGGAATCGCTGCCGCATTCGTTTACGCCATTCCAGATTAGCCTGATCCAAGGAAAGATTGACCCAAAGTACTACTACATTTAGATAGGATCAACCTCCAAATTAGGCCTGTACCTCTGTAATATTCAATTAATCTACCAATTTTTAACATGTTCCAACGTGTTTTGTGGAAGATAAAAGTTGCCTATTTACGCGGACACCATTTTGCAAAGTGTATATTGTCGGTTGTTTTGCTTATTCTGGAGTGGCCTGTTCGGGTATGAATCTTTGAGGGTGTTGATTTCAAAAAATATATGTGTCCCATTGCCTTGGGATATACGTTATGACTTTGACGGATACGCTAACCACCCCCTTTTTCGTCAACTCTAATATTTCGTCAACCTGTAACGTTCCGCATCAATCTATTTAATCGTGATCTACTTCCCTCACAATAGATCAAAATGAAATCTTCTGAGACATCGACTGAATTAGCTATCCAAGAGTATGGTAATAGTGTTTTTAATAGTCTAAATGCCGCCGCTACGGCCCATGCTGTGCCTCGAAGCACTTTAAGCTCTAAATTGAATGGGTCTAGAAGTCAGGCAATTTCACACCAGCATTGTTAAAGATTGAGTTCAGACCAAGAAAATTTTTTAGCTGAGTGGATTCTCGATGAAGATGCTAGAAGAAGTCCACCCAGTCATGCTTGAACTCGAGAAATAGCTTGCGAAACTTTGAGGACAAATGGGGCTCACGAGCCGCTAGGCAAGGATTGGACTTCTCACATCACCCGCCGCAACTATGAGGTGCACTTTATCACAGGAAGGAAGCTTGAGGCTTGTAGATCAAGTGCATCTTAGTTTGATAACATAAAAGCCTTTGATTTATTCAATCGGATTTGTGAGGAGTTCAATATCAAGCACTCCGATATATGGAATATGGATGAAACTGGAGTTGCTCTGGGGATGTGTAACAAGTCCCGAGTACTTGCAAGTTCTAGAAAAAAGAAGATATAGGTGAAAAGTCCGAAAAATCGAGAACGGGTATCTATAATTGAAGCTGCAGCCGATGGCCGAAAATCAAGATAATTGGTAATCTTCAAGGGGAAGCATCTCCAAACCACTTGGTCTCCCAGTGAGTCGGTTCCAGATTGGTTTTATACCACTTCTGAGAAAGGGTGGACTTCGAAAGCGATCGGGAATGAGCGGTTGAATTCGATTTTCATACCAGCGACTTGTTTGAACGACCGAACCCAATTTCTAATCCTAGACGGCCATGGCAGTCATACCGAGCTGGAGCTTATGCAACTTTATAAGAAACATAAAATCCATCTCTTGTACCTTCCACCTCATTCATCCCATATCCTGCAACCTCTAGATTTGGCCTCATTTTCGGTTATAAACTCCAAATATCGAAGTCAAATTTTCGCTCTTTCTGCCCTGGATGACGCAGCACCTGTGAAGAAAGAAAAATTTATAAGATACTATCGTAACGCTAGAAAAGAGGGCTTATCGGAGAGGATAATTGGAGCAGCTGAATGGCCACAGGTCTTGTTCCGTTCAACTCCAAGCTGGTTCAAGGGTCATCTCGAGGCGTTTTTGTGTTTATGGTAAATTAGACGTTCCGGTTACCAAGAGAAGGAAAAGTTTGTTTTGTCGTACTGTGGTTATACAAAGGTTCATCACTCTATGGATATAGTCTACTCGATGCGTGGAAGCACAATCTCCACGCAACGTCTTCTTAATATTATCTACCTTCCTTATCTCTTCCCTTGTGAAGACCATCTACCGCCTGTATTGTAGGATCTTATTCTATATTCACTCTCCAATCCCTTCCAGTCTGTACCCAACAAAATACAAGCATATCATATCCTTGAGATTTACACAGTCATCTATGCAGGGTAATATTGTAAATAATGAATCTAACATAGCAGTTTACCTAAAATTCTAGACTTAACCGGCGCAACTTATATAACAACAACTTTGTGGTTGAGATAATCGCGATTAAATAGGTTGATGCAGAAATTGACGGGTTGACGAAGTATGGGGGTGGTTAACGTATATTAAATGAAAATAAGCCCAAATCAACTGCCTCACCGATTTTCATTTATTTTTCGAGTATTATGAGATTATATCAGTTAATATTATATCATAAAATGATTAGTTACACTCAATGAAAGCAGAGCTACTGATATTCTGTATTTCAAGTTAGCTGCGACGGGACCAGTTGGGCGAGGTACACGCAAGTCAATGGCTACGAACATTTATTAATTTTATTCTAGAGAACAAGAACTACTATGCTAACTTTTACGACTAAGTACGTTCGCTTCATTTGATCAGCTGATGAGTCCAAGCGATTAGCTGGTGTCGGCTAGTGCGTCGACACGACCCTATCAGGCTATAGCCTGTATCATTAGCCGTGCCATAGATATTGTAGACAGAGCTTTTATGAATGTATTTGTTCTCAATATTCTTGAGATAATTTGCGACCTTAATTTCTGACTGAGTAGTCGAATTCCAGACAGGAATAATAGCTTGAACTTAAGTCGGAGTAATTTATTGCCAATTTAAATGACATTGGTGAAAATAATGGGTGCAGAATGCAAGCTCCGGATGATTTCATAAGTCAATTGTAGAGTTGTATATTATTCGCGGTGTCAGCTCTCTTGAGTTTGTTAATTATCGAAAAAACAAGGCTTTGATGGCAATCTAACGTTTCAAGGTTTTCGCAAAGACTGGCCGAAATAATATCTGGATTGGGCCCACTTTAAGTCCTGTAGCTTCTTCAGTTTTTCTTAATTAACTACCGTTTTACTTATTTTTTTCAACAAAAAAGTAGCCTTTTGGAAAGGTCTAGGGCATTCAAAAAAGATGCCAGGTATGACTAAATTAAGCCATCCATATAAAATGAGTTCAGGTTATTATTCCTGTATCCCTGAAATTAAGCACAAGTATAAGAGGAATTAGTAGGGTACCTGTTTAATCATACATATTCCTTTCATGGCCAGGTGAGTGTCGTTTCTGGCTTTTGAATGAGTTCATAAGAAATTTATCATCCTGACGCTTGAAGTTTCTCCAAATTTACTATTTAAAATTGGTAAGATCAACCTGCTGGGGCTAGCCTTCCGTGGCCCAGGTATCCTTCTTTTTCAAGCTCCTCGGCCTCTTCGGGTTCGATCAGGCTTCTAACTCCTTTAACTTTGTCTAATTTTGTCCTCACAGCGGTAGGAATAAAAGCGACTGCCTCTTTTCGAAGGTTTCTAATCACAGGTTTCGCTTCGTAGACTGTTTGTGCCTCTAATTTAAGAGGGGCGTTGGCAATTTCCTCTGAACTGGCAGTGCGTCCAAGTCCTCGATCTGCACTTCCAAGGGGTATCTTGTTTGAATTCGTACAGGTATGAGTAGAATTTTGCCCAGCTCGCTCTCGTTTTTTCTGATACCATCGATCCAATACATCCTTTGAAATTGGCGGTGGTGTATCTCTTGGCATCGGAATACACTTGACGTCGTCAGGCACATCAGAGTCGTTATCACTACTCCCCCCATTGTTTCTTTTCCTTTTGCCCAAGGTCGCATCACCTTTCTCGTCCGCCTTACGAGTACTTGTTTTCGATTGACCTTGGGACTTCACCGCCGTTTCACCGAAGGTTTCTTGGGCCTTTCGTACTGCTCGTAGTTCTTTTTCTAATGCCTGACGTACATTTTTCTCGTGATTAGTGAGCTTACCACCGGCAGTTTCGATTGCCTCAAGTTCATCAAGTTGTTTTTGAATTCGATTCGGATTACGTCGAGCAAGCTTTTCATTTCGTCGAGATGCGACTTCAGCTTTACCTAGAGTAGGGTTAGAGATAATTTAGTTTTACTGGGACCTCTGCTGTTTTGGGCATGATGTAGCGTACTCTTTTTGATGGCCTTAGCTTTTTCAGCCTTTCTCTGGGCTTGTACCGGATTGATTGTTTTTTCCTTGGCCATTCTGGATAATCCCTAAGGAAAAACGGTTTACTACCGACCTTTAGCCGTGTTTGTGAGTTGAAGGAGATTCTGTTTTCGATACATTTGACGTAATTACTTCACTTGGCATGACGCCTAGTTAGCCATCAAGCGCTAGGACCTAACTAATGGAATTTGGCCGAAAAGAAAATATTTACAAGCATTGAATTTGAAAAAAGGTACAGATGTGTTTGAAAAGTGATTAAATTTTATTTAAAGGCATTTACGCAGCCCCTACCCTATATACTGGTGTTCCTTTTTTTTTTTGTAGAATGACTCAATTTGACCACTGGAACGTTCAAATGGACATTCTACTAAACACCCTTATCTGGATCTTTTCGATCATCTCTGGGTCTATCATGTTGGATGGACAAGGAGAAGAGTGCCCAAAAAAATGATATCAATGCATCCTAAACACTAAGTATGCTGTACCAAATATTCGTGGGGTCTAAGACTACAACTGTAATTTCCCCTTCTAGTCGCTTCGCTTCTAGTGCGGGACACCGACCTGCAAATAAAAAATTGGACACTAAAATCGAACCACAAATTAGCTCGAATAAACAACACAAAAACTGATATTAAATTTATTTAAACTATATCAAATAGATTAAAATATAAAACTGTAAGAATTATTCGGCGTAGGTTCGAAAAGATATTACCATAACAGAAAATTGACAAAAGCTAGAAAATCGAATTACGACTCAATAATATACCTCATCATCAGCCCAATCATTACCTTCAATTCACAAGAGGGCAGCTTCCGCTCCGCTATTATCATCACGTCCATGAGAAAGAGAAACTAGTTTGTTAAAGCCTTACTCTCCCTCCATGGCTTGATGGCTCGGATCATGTGTCATTCATCACCTGATACGAAATAATCCGTGATATAATTTTTAGCTTTCTTTCTCAACTGGACGAAAATAATTTATACAGTGCCTATAACGTATAACGAAGATGCCTGAAGAAGATATAAAGATAGAGAATGCCATCCACTGGGTTGAGGGTTCTATCCTGTCCTACCAAAAGATCTTCCGACTGAGTCCGAGAAGATGTTTGCCAAAGCTCTTTCGAACGGTCTAGCTAGTATATTCTCGTCTGGTTAATTTTGTGTCTAACTTTGATGATGCTAATTTACCTAATCGTTCAGATCCAGCTCAGATATTTTTTGATGGATTTCCAGAAAACATGACTTCAAAAAGCATCACCACTTTTTCCGAACTTGAGATGCCATAGTTTTTCGCTGATAGTAAATATTTGAACTAGAAGCTTGATCAAGATTCGGAACTGGCTGGCTGCCAGTTTATCAAGCTAAAAAATATCCTAGCTCTCTCCTTTCTTTCAATATAAAAAATGAACCAAAAAGCAGCTGATAACATACTTCAAATAGACCAAAAGAGACCTATTTTTTTCCCAAAGAGAGATCAATCACTAAGAAAATTAGTTAAGGCTATTTTCTGCAAGACACTTGGGGCTTAAAAACCTGGACTTGCCATCTTTTCCTCACACTTGACCTTGCTATATATCTTTTTATTTGGCAATTCCAATCTTCTTTCACGGATATCACTGCGCCCTACTCTATTGCGGCTTAGTCATCGGTCGCCCTGAGGATAATTGGCTATGACTTAGTGCGTGTTCCGAGGCCTCAGTCAATGAGTTAGTTAAATATGTACACGTATTTATTTACATGTGACCTGTTTGAAAGTAAAGACAATAATAGAGCAACCGTAGAGCGATACTGGCGAGTACCAATGATCATGGTTTTGGTACAAAATTTGAAATAACCATCATCTCATTCTAACTCCAGTTTTTAAGAAATTGATAAATCTAAAGCGAGCACTTCCGAGCAAATTTCCTTGCATTAGACTAGATAAAAGCCTGGTTCTTTTAGTACAGCAAACAACGCTCCCAACAATAATCCTTTTTCTACCTCACGCCGTCATAGACCCCAGTGAAAAGAACAGAAATACTCCATAATCATGTTTCATAGTATCGTTCCAAAAACTTCTTCATTGACAATACCTTTTCTCAAATACGATTTTCCAGTATCGTCGGTAGCGGGCTTTCGGTGTTTGAAAGTGAAGCCGACAAAAAGACTCTTACTCATAGGATCTTCTCTTTCGGCCATATTTTCCAAGGCAATTTGCTTGTCGTGTACCTCTTTATACTTTGCCATGTCTGCTTCGTTGCTAAAGTCATCAAAATAGCCAGCATCAGTCTCAGAGTCGAGTTCAGGAACAAAAGGTGCACGCTGTTTCCGGATGGTTTTCCAGTCAACTTCGGCAAAGTATTGGTGGTTATATACATCCTGGATACAAGAGAATCTTTTCGCTTTAGACGTAATACAACTATATTCTATTAGTTTAGGCTGGATACTTGTATTTGGTTTAATTACCTTGTTATAAAATTCCATGTGCGGTTACTGATAAAGTAATTTGGGTCTTCCCAGACAGGCCTTTTTAAAACATCTCTCCAGTGCTTTAAATTTTTCCAGGTTTCATCTACTGTTGCACCAGCAAAGGGCGGAAAACCAGTCAATGCCTCAAATTGCATGCACCCAAGACTCCAATAATCAACTGAGAATTCATAATCTTCTCCCTTTAGAACCTCAGGAGCCATGTAATCAGGAGAGCCAACAATCGATTTGGCATAATTTACATCTCTATCCCTCATCGAGCGATAACCCTCACGGCGTTCAGCCACGGTTCTTTGATTCATCGGTTTACCAAATGGAACATGTGTTTCTCCCACCCTCTCAAGTTTAATACGCATGGACTCAATCTTACCAGGAGCCAGAAATCCGGCTGCGAGCCCGAAATCAGTAAGCTTGACATGACCGGTGGAATCAATCAAAAAATTTTCTGGTTTAAGATCTCTGTGGATGTATCCAAGTTGATGGAGGGCATCGACGGAACAAAACATCTCAGCTATATAGAACCGCGCATGACGATTAGCAAGGACACCAGTATTATTGAGAAGAGTTCGGAAATCTCCCCCAGGAACATATTCCTATTTTGGATTAGTTTAGTGATTAAATATACTTGATGATTAAATACCATAGCTAAGTAAATACTTTTTTCATCTTGGAAAGAGTAGAGAAGTCGAACAAGCCACTCGCTTTTTGCACTAGTCAAAATATCACGTTCAGTAAGAACGTGTCTGACTTCATCAAGCTTGAAAAGTAACTTTTTGCTCATCACCTTCAGCGCACAAACTTCCCTTGTGTCCTTTTTTTGAGCAAGAAATACCTGGCCATACCCACCCTGACCAACTTGTGTTAGAATCTGGAAATCACCCTGACGCAATCGGACGCGTCGTTTCCGAAGATTCGCACGCTCTCTTCCAATATATTTATGCCATGCAGGTTTATGGATATCTTCTGGAGTTTCAGGAGGGTCAGGAAATTCGGCCTTGAAATGATCTAATCTATTTTGTCTAGATCTAACGTAGCTAAGAAGGTCAAAATAGTAGTCAAGAAAATCTAAGAGTAATTAGAAAATCATACATTATTGTTGAAGTTTCTTTCGCCTACAGAGTTGTGTAACATTAGTAAGTCTTTTTACATTCGGCTTTTGGAGAATCTCCAGTTCTTCAAGAGTTAGCCCTCTTTGGGTGTTATATTTTTTTGTTGTCTGGGGCGTTCCTTCTCGTTGGTATAGTTCTTGCCTGGCAATCGCAGCTTGGTTTAGTTCAACTCCATATCGATTACTAGTAGGCGTGTTTTCTTTTCCATGTTTACCATGAGGGCTACTAGGAAGCGCTGTAAATTTGTGATTGATATTCCCGTCAATCGGAACCAGGCGTGTTTCATCTGCGACTATAGAGCTTGTCTTCCCTGGTGATATTGCTGATGGCGTTTGGGACCGAGCAGATTTGGTTGGACTTCCAAGATTCGGAGGCGTAAGTATCATTGCATTTTCAAAAGCCAATGGTAGTTCATTGGCACCAGGAGGGTTTTTTTTCTTGCTTGGACTTCCTTGCGGCGTTGATGCAGGTGTGATAAAGTTGTTGTTACGACCCGGTGTATTCGGCCGTTCAACAAGAGGCGTAGGTGGAGAGAGAGGCGGAGTATCTGCCAGTTTATTGGCTTGTGAAGGAAATAAGTTGGTGATAAAACTCGCCATGATGTCGCCGATTGTTTTTTTCTGATGCTACACAAAATGGCACGAGAATGCTTGTAAATCAATGTAAGAGTCAACGGTTAAAATTCAAGGGTAAAGACTGAAGATCAGAAGTAGACGTTTGAAGATTCAGTCAAGCAACCAATATTTGGTTGAAATGTGATGCGGATGGGTCGTCCAATTTGTTCCAAGTGGAGGTGGGGGTTTGTTTACTTAGAGGTCGTGCATGGCAACCTACGCCTGCCAGCTTTGCAAGTTCATACATATACGTATATGTAATACATCTAACCAATCACAACTAAAAACTAAGAAATCAGAGTCATCTTCCACCCAATTTCACCAGTTTAATCGATCCAAAAACTGCCCCTCCCAAGCAATCAGAGCGGAAAACCAGCTATATATCAGCATTCGGTGATGGATGTCCTTTGCCCCGGATATGTCGGGCGAGAAGCATAAATACGATCAGATGGTCTCATCTGAACATGGCAGATGAGTCAGATCATGCAAATTATCTTGATTTCTCAAGTAACATTCAAGAAATCTAGATTCTCAAGAACTAGATCATATTGAGTACAATTGAACACCATCACAAAGGATCGCATGCCTGTGTCTAGGAGTGTGAATAACGTCGAGTATTTTGTAACCAGCCATGACGTCTTTGCATCTGATATTATCCAGGAAAAGCTTCGTTATGAATTTAAGTCATATAAAAAAGAGACTCCATAAGAATGTCCTTCTAGCTCATATTTTCAATCAAAACCCCAAGATATCTAATTCTCAAAATTCAACACTAAATCACAAGTCTAAGAGTTACAGAACTTCGAAATAAATTCATCATGTCTGATTTTTCGTAAGGATCCATAAATTTTTCTTGAAAGAGTCTTTAAACTAATTTGGATACCTCAAAGACGTAAAGGATTTGGCGAGCAAGCCCAAGATAAAGTCACTCCGCAATCAAAAAAATCCACCACTGCAACTCTCTCAGAGAACGTTTCCGGGGCCGGTGATAGAGTTGCCAGCACAATCCAGCCTGGTAAGAATATCAACTGAATAAAGTTTAATTTGCCAACACTTTGTAGACAGCAAAAAGTCAGGAGCCCAGGGAACCTTTGACAAAATTCGTGGAACAAATGAATCTCAGGATAAAGGATCTTCCTACCTTGAGTCTGCAAAAGATAAGCTGGCGAGCGCTGCGGAAACTGTCACTGGGAAGACAAAAGATGCGCAAAAATCGACTAACAATAGCTCATATTATAACAAGTAGGTAGTTTAGCTCATCACTAGCTAGGCTCCAACAACGCCTTCATATATTCCATAGAAAAACGAAAATTTCTTGATACATTAGTTGGCATCTTGATTTCTGAAATATGCAAATCTGTACCACGAAGTTTACACTCGGTGAGTAGTGCACTCGTTGGTGCTGCAAAAGATGACTATTGCCATGTGACTTTATATTTCTGGCCAAAGAATTTCGCTCAGAGTGATAATTATCTTAGCGCGACATCTTATCTCATGTGATCTGGCTGGCAACTTTTTCAAAGATGCCAAGTTCCAAATAGGCTTATGGCCTTTCAACACGACTCACCAGAAATGACATGCTGTTGATAGTTAATTATATCAAGTGTTTTCAGTCTCATTACGAAAAATTAAGAATTTTTACTTAACACGTCTTCCCTGTGACGATAATTCCCTGAGTTATTGAATTTTACGATTTCTAGGAGAGAACAACGAAAATCTTTGGATCCGGCAAATCTTGGACGCGCCCTGCCTAAGCAACCTAGCCCAGCCTATCCCTAACACCAGGTAAGACGATAGCTCTCCTTCCTACAGGATGAGAAACTCTGACCAGGCAAAGGGCATAACCAGCGCCAAATTTTTCCAGCCAGCGTTCGTAATGTTACCCGATACTTCGGCCTCTGATCTACTACTATCAGGCACGTTCGTCGTATTTCTACTGGCCTTGCACAAAGAGCGAAAGACGGAGAAATGCAAAAGGTCTTGCTAGATTCGATGGCGGCTTTCTGTGATAGTTGACTACTGAAGGTTCAAGCTATAAAGTAATAGACGGTAGATTTATAATTAACTCCACAGAAGAAAAAGCTTATTGAGAAACAATAATTATTGCTGTGCATCCAGCTCATTCTCCAACACTTGGCGACATTCCAGACAAAACCACATGAGCGTCGCCCTCTTTAAGAACCCCGAGCTATGTTCCCCAGGATGCAACCTACAATAGACTGGGAGCATCTTGGAGGATTATGATCCCCCACCAGTTTTTACTCGGGTCTAGGGCAGCGTGATTTTGTCCCGATCGAGCGTCGGAACGTCGAGCCCGGAGAAATGCTCACCACATGTACGGGCCGAATCACAGCATCTTGTGCAGATTCATGGTAGCACCTTCCCCTAATATCGCTGAAGCGCACACACCTTCGCAATATTCGGAATTCATGGATGGGCTTTTGGCGGTGCTGTGATTATTTATGCGTAGCTCACTACATGTACATGTATATGTACATAAATAGTCCACTCCAAAGACCTCGCTACACTGCTTCATCAGGATGTGATAGATTATGCCACGGTCGCTGCTCGCCAACGTGTGGCCAAAGGGGATTTATATTCTGTATGAAGGGAGAAGCCACGTGATCTCCACGTACATATAGCGCATGCCGCGTCACGCGTCATTAGTATAGGTTTACATAAGCGGTTTCTCTCACGCGCTTCGCTATCCTTGCCGAAAGGCACGTGGGGGCTAGAGGTTTAACCGAGCGCCGGATAAACTCCGGGTACAACTGAACATGGCAACAGCCTGTAACATCAGGCCCAGGTAAATGGCTCACGGCGTAGCGTAGCTCGGATCGGGTCCCGATACCTCGCACCCGTCGTATCGACGGTGGCATCTCGCCAATCTAATCTCATGAGCGTGGAGAGAGTGACTGCCATGTGCGTGCGTGGATGTTTGCGTTGTCAAGTCAGGCGCAACTTCATCAACTGTCAATGTGTCGTTAGTCTGCGGGAGCGAGGTTTCTCAGTACTCGCCCCTGTTTTTGCTGCTATCCACGATGAAACTACGCTGATCAACTGGGAATTACGGCCTTGGAGTAGGCAAGGAAGCTTCATTACGATCTTGCGGCTCAAATTTCCATCAATGATTAGCTCGATGATATGATTGTGGACGGTACTACTTCATTCCGACATAACATTGTCACATTTCAACCACTTACAATACTTAAATATGAGCTTTTAAGAGCTAATCCTAAGGCACAATGAGCAATGCTCAGGAGTAATAATTGACTGACGGGATGCTTGCAATATGATTGTTCTGATTTTACGGAAAATACTTTTTTCCCTAAATACGAGCAATTCTAGACCCCATTTTAATAAGTGACAGCTAATAAACTCAGTGGACCAAGAGTAAAAGAGCATAGATCTATTATTTTGGTGAAAAAAATTTCTATTTTAATTCTAAAATATACTAGGTATACATTTTTGGTTCATTATCATACTTTGTAATAAGCCCCTGATTTAACGAGTCATTTTCCATCAGGTGACTAAACCCATCACCTGAATTTTTTTAATACATTTTGAAGTATTAAATTTGTAAAAAGGTTCGGAGTCCTATCAGGTATATCCCATTGATCTCATTTTAGCTCGAGTAATGCACTAGCTGATAGAAATGTAGTCAAAATAGATATTTAGTTTCAACTTTGATCTTTATCTCACGGTTTCGGATGACTAGCGTCCCCATGAATCAATCCGATAATCTTACTTCCTTGCTGAGAGCACTGGTAGATAGGCGACTAAGCAGACTTAAGAGTTAATTCTACAATCCTACATACCGAAGCTATCTAATGCGCCAAAAACTGAATGAAGACTACTTTGTGGAATACTAAGAGATGCTTCAGTAGCACAGCAGACTCGCTTTCTTGCAGTGGATGCACCGAATGTAATTGGATCGGCAATAAATTGCAAGTCTGGATTATCATTTAGAAATCTTGTAGCTGTAGGGTACTCAAAATTGGAGCTCGGGCGTTTTCTCAATAGGGGCTGCCAGCATTGCCCGGTAAATGGGCCCGTTATTTCCACACCTTGAAAATTAGCGTTAAAAATCTGATCTTCGTTGCCTTTCGCGATGAAGGGTTGATAATCTGAGCAGCGTGGATGGCTATGCAGTCCTTGGAGGGCTCGAGTAGCATTTCTTTCATCTAAATAGAGCTTCTCAGGTTTATGAGACATGGGAGGCTGTAGTGGTGGTAGACTTGGCGCTCCAAAACATAAACTCATAAGCCTGTTGGGGGATTCACAAGAGATAGTGGATCTCTGATCAATAGCAGTGTCTTGGACAACTGATTTAGACGCTCTGAGGTGCTCTGAGCTACGGTTTTTCGTATTTTGAAGCCACGTTCGACTATTAACGCCACGTATAGAGCAATCACGAGTTATCCCAAGAGTGGATCTTATCCAAGGGAATCCTGATGACTGTGATTCATCTCTTGGAAGTGATTTTCCAGAAATCGAAGATGATGACAGCGATTTAGTAAAATCCGATCGATCAGAATTAAACACTTGGATAGATCCATCATGCAAAGTCTTCAACTTCCTGTTTGTCTGTGGCGATGGCACATTTGACGAAAATTTTGCAAAACTCGAAGAATTTTTGCATATCGTAGGTGTAGCCCTTGATACACTAAATTTTATTTCGTTTGACGTTAACTTGGGTGTTGGCAGTAGACCTAAAGCCGGCACCGGTCGAGTCGTGGTGCATGAAGAAGAATGGGAGGGCTCTAATATACAAGGAGAACAAGTATTTGACGTCGAGTTTGATATCTCTGAGCTGCTAGCTGAGCTAGAGTAATTGAATGATATTTGTGGAGTATGAGCTGGGTTTGCTACCCTGTTAATTTGGATTATTGGATTGATACTATGAATATTGTCTAACTGAGGGTTGAGATGAAGAATAATTGACTTCAAATCATGGGAATTGTCGCCAGATTTACACTCCATTGTTCCCATTAAGGATGGAGATATTGATGTATATTTCAAGACAATATTAGTCCAGCGCTGGAAAATAGTATTGGTGATATGTAGTTGCCAATTTACTGCAATTAGGAAGGAAATTTCATTCTGGTTGATCTCTAGCACATTTAAGCCAGAAATCTTGCTCCATGCACGAGCCGAATAGTTCCGATCTTGAAGGTACTTTGATGCAAGAATGAGAGCTGCCAGAAACATGCGGCGTCCACATTGAAGGGCTCGATAGGGGTTTGAATTCCCTCGGACAATCGATGAGTTGAGACCAAGTACGTGTGGTTTGACTAAGATCAAATAATAAAGAGTAACCTGCAAGGTTGAATAACTAGTTCTTGAACGACGCAGTGTCTCTTGAATAAATGTCCGCAGGGGGAGAACCTCTTTGCCGCACATCTCAAACCGACATGATACTGAGGATCGCGGCCATATTGCCTCGACAATCTGAGCAGAGGAGTCTAGGAGGAATTAGAAAACATTAGTGCATCATGTTTTTCGAATGTGAAATCCTACCAACCAGGCTATCAACAAAATTTGTCCTCTGATCGTACTGGTTTGATGAACTTAGAAGGCAACTGACTCGTTTTCTTGGAATGCTATTTGTGGGAAATTTGAGTGACGTTTCACATGTCGGAGTCGGTAATATTAAGTCACACGTCATTGAATTTTCTGCAGCTTGTAAATGAGGGGACAGTGGAGGATCAAATGAGTCGCTGTTGACTGAAGAGCCATCTGAAGATTGCGACGAGGCATCTGACCATATTAAAATAGAATTTGACGAGGACAGCGCTATTGATGGAGCAGTAAAAGGCTTTGATAAGCAACTAATTGAGTATGGAATAGTTAAAGGTGGGTGTAGGTTGCCTTGAGACATTCTCAAAGACCGACGTTGGTGGTTTGATAATCGCCACTAGGTCACAAAGCTCTCAATTAGATTGAATAGTCTACACTTTGGACAAAATCTAATACGCCTGGCGTCCAATGTGTGACTGAGGATAGTTGAGGGGACGTTGCTTCGAATTTATCTTTGGGCAAAAAGATCAGTTGACAGTGTAAGAGTAACGATTAGGCAGATTTGGTGTGCCACGGAGATCATATTGGCCTTGATCTCGATGATTCAGTGAGCAACTTTGGCGCTGGATATATGTTAGAGCTGAGGGCGGCGGGTAGATGAAGAAGATAAACGGGGTTAGTGCCTTGATGTTTTAGAGATCTGGTGGAAATAGAAACACACTGCAGATGTCTCAGTGATAGAATCCTAGCTCGAGAGGAATAAGACCAAGAGATTGACGATGAAAGATTTGAAGAATTGGTTTTTCTTTGATTAGGAAGGAGGTCGAAGAATTAATGTGGCAAGGAAAGAGTGAAAGACAAGTTGCCGTGCTTGGTCACAGGTAACGCATTAATAGACAGTTCGTGATACGAAGAGGGAGTTGTTTCTGTTTCTGTTTCTGTCAATCTTTGTCTCTACTTCCCCTTGTTCTCTCTCCCCTATCTCCTCTCCGTATCCACTCTCCAAATTATTCAGTGAAAAGTTAAACAATGAAACAAGAATTACATGAATGAAAGTTTGTGAATATTCTCATGGAGAGAGAAAAGAATAAATTGATTAGATAACCCTGACGCTTTGTGACAGAAGTACATATACATGAACATACATATGTATATTGGGGAGGTTGGAGGTTGGGAGAAGATTTGTCGGTCGGACATTAGGAAACTCCCCGAAGAAAGATAAAAGAGGCAAATAAAACAATAAAACTAATATTGAGAATTTTAAAATCTCAATCAATTGATTGCAAATTAGTAAGGGTAAGCAGTTACCCTTAACACCATGCGAAAGGAAGCGGGGATGTGATTGTATGGAAAAGCGTGTCCATGGTTAGGTAGATATTTCTACTGGCATGAGCATTAGAACGAGTAATTATCATCATCATCATCATTATCAACATATGCGTTTGCTTTTGTTTTGAGTAGCAAATAATTTTATGTAATCAATTACTCAATTACCATGCCGTATCATACTAAACCAGAAATAACTCTCAACCGAGATTTATGTAGATCCTAGATATTTTTGGTTAAGCGGGAGCTGGAATAAGGGTTAGGGCTACAGTCAATACTACTCTGATTGAGGGGTCGGCAATGTACATGTATTATTAATAAGCATCTCTCCCTATAATCACTGGGATCCCCGAGTAGGTCATTGCTTCACTTAGAATAATTAGGGCCACAAGGCTGTATTGATGTAGAGGCGACTGAAGATTTCCTCTGTTAAGAAAAAGAATATCTTTCGACAGAATACTCACGCTTTTTATATCACTATGACCACCCTTGTCGTGATAACCAATATTTTTGGTCTCCATAACGCACCTCCCATAATCGAGTGTAGTGGTATGACTTTTACCCAAAAAATTTATCCTGATAGTTAAGCTGATCACGTATACTATTTCTGTTCTATATAGATTATGGTAATTGACCTGACCCTCAGAACATAGAAATCAGGCTATGTTATCGGAACGCCATCTTCAACACCTCATTTTAGCTTGAAGCCAAAATAGCCCTTCTTGAAGCAATAATTTTGGATAGGTTAAGCTTTTTATAATTTTCAGGCATGTGCGCTCCACTAGCAATGCATAAAACTTTCATTCGTCGATCATAACGCAGGCCGGTGAGTAGCTTTGGTGTGATAAGGAAATATTGACCAGTATGTTCTTTACAAGCAATTTCGACCATACGTTCATGAACCATACGCTCGTTGCGAGGATCCATTCCCTGGTTTATTTCGTCAACAACTCTGAACGGAGAGGTAGCTAGCGATTGAAGAGCCATTAGGTAAAATATTGTTGAAACAGACCTTTCGCCACCAGATTGGCGATGCTGGTCTAGAATTTGCAGTGCTTCATTTTCTCTAAAACTTACATTAGATTCGGGCTCTTTGCACGAGGTATGGAGGAAAAGAGTCACCTAAACTTGACCTTAATTTTTATCGCCCAATTTTCAAAATCATCATCTTTGTGCACACTTACTTCACCGGCACAGCCAATTTGTTCAAAATTAAAAGAGAACGCATCACTTATCGTTTGAACTAGCCGATCTAGAGTTGGCTCCCATTCACTTCGAACTTTGATAATTCTGTTATTTATTTTTTCCAATTTTTTATCTGACTCTTCAACTGATACAGATAATTCTTCTACTTTGGCTTGACGAGCTTCATATTCTTCGATGGCATGCGGATTGTCTGCATCAAGGTATTCAAGCTTTGATTCTTCGGCCGCTATCTCCGTTTCTAGTGATTCGACAGTGGTACCTTCTGGTTGCTGGGCAAGTTGCTCTGCAAAAGGTTCGTTCTCCGGATCTGCTAAGAGCTCTTTACAAACTTTCAATGCTCTTGACGCAATAGCCTTAATTTTTTTGGCTTCTTCGTCAATATCTCTAACTTTCTGCTTTTCTTCATTTCGTTGGTGAACAATTGAACTGTTGAGCTCTTCAAGACCAACTACATCAGATTCGGCTTCAATTGATCTGATTTGTGCTTCTAGAAGCTCTTGATGAGCCTGCCAAACATGTGAGATATAGTCCTTGTACTTCAAAGCATCTTTGGATCTTTGAACGACAATATCGTCATATTGAATATTTAATTTTTTCGTAATTTCTCGATGTTCAAGTAATTTCTCTTGAGCCTTGGAAATATTCGCTTCCTCCTGCTCTACAAACGATTAATGTTAAATTCGAAGATCAGGTGCTGCAGACTTACTAATTCTCTCAGGGAGTGCTTTAAGCTCTTTATCTGCTTCTTGAAGTTTGGCTTTCTCTTTTAGGATATCTTTCTGGAATTTTAGACTTAGTAAATAAATTTTCTGCAATTGATGGGTAATTACAATTTCTTCCCGAATAGCCGACTCTTCTTTTGACAAACCTTCTATTCTAGCCTTAATAGGGTCATTTTTTTGCTTGAGTTCTTTGAACTTGATCTGTAGTTCCTCAATCTTCTTTTCAATCTCTGCTCTCGCTGAGGCATCTATAGCTTGATTTGTCCAGAACCGTTCTGGAAATACTGGTCTAGTGATTGTAGAGACTGCCCCAGGCCCATACTCTTTTCTCCTAGTGACATTAAATCTCTGAGTTTTTGTGACCCATATGTTGAGTTTTTCCTCACGAAGGATAGTTTGGTAGGTCTCTTCACTGATATCATTTAGCGCTATAGCTGACCGATCAAGCCTTGCGCTATCACAAAGCATCGAAAGAACAGGGCCAGGACCATCCACTTGATCAATAGCCCAACCTACCATTCCGTAACGATCTACATCCCTGGGAGAAAGAGGACGATCGGTTGGTATTTCTGGATGATCAACTTGCTTAATAGTAATATCTGTTAATCTCATAATTTCATTTAACTGATCACTTAGTTTCTTAAAATCTTTTTTGGTCTGAGCAGAAATAGTGATCATATCGTTTTTCCCGATTAAAGACTCTACTTCTTGTGTATACTGAGGGTTTTTCATGGAGCAGGTAATAAGAGGAGGGCCTAATATTTCTTTTTCAAATTGCGACTGATTTTCTTGGATCCATCTCCATGCTCTCGCTGTGTCGCGGGACTGCTGCTCTAATTTGCTCATTAACTGTCCTTCATGGGAATCAAATCTTGAAAGTTCTTCATGAGCTTCGTCAAGTTTATGCTTCGTAGTCCTACCACTAGCACGAAGCTCTTCTAAACTGATCTTCGAATCGGCGATCTGGGACTTGATTTCTCGGACTAATTGTTCTTTTGCCCGCTAAATTAACTCAGCACTAAAGAGCAATAATCAAAGTTACACTTACCACTTTATGATTCCATTCAGCAGCATTAAAATTAATAGTTCTGTTTTCACACTGATTCTTCCAATTTGTGATTGCCTTTTGACACTTTATAATTCTAGCTTTAGTATTTTTTTCTTGGCCTGCCTCTGATGCAAGACTAACTCCGATGTTGGTAATATCTTCAGCCAGCTTTTCGTAGGACATGTTAAACCTTTGGCATTTGCTTTCAGCAGCATGCAATGCTACTTTACGCTCTCGCATGACAGATTCTATATTTTTGGCGTAGGACTTTTTACTTTCAATGGAAAGTAAAGTAGGGGCGATTCGTGCCTCAAGTTCTTCATACGCCTTGTGCGCTGCTTGTTTTTTTGCCTTCGCTATATTATGATCAGCAATCGCTAACTTATACTCCAAAAATGGAACCTGTTTTCGGAGTAAGGAAACTCTATCTTGAATGCTCTTCCTTTCCTGAAGTTTTTGAACCTGTAATTGAAGACTTTGTTGACGAGTCTCGAGATTTTTCAACTCTTGTTTGATTGTATCTTTCTGGTCTTCCAAAACCTTTTGCGCATTTCGAAGCCTTTTCAATTCCTCATGCTTTTGAAGAACGCTGGGAGGAGCTGCTGCTCTTTGAGTTTGAATGAGTAGCTCGGTGGGAGAAAGCCCTGAAAATTCAGCTACTTTTTCTTGAGGGAGGAACTGGCAAAGATTATCTATTTGGATTGAAAGTTTGTCTACCAGCGATTTTACAGCTTTTAAATTAGATCGTTTTTTATTCAGCCACCACTCGCGGGAATTGTCTTCTCTAACGATTCGGGAACGTATGAGATAATTACTTTCACCTTTGGGACCTTGCAACTCAATCTCAATAATCGCATCATCCATATTATGCTTCACAAATTCTCCAACTTGAGTTGCGCGACCTAGTTGAGCCGGACTAGATCCCAGCCCCAAGCAGATGGCGCAAACTAACGAACTTTTGCCTGTTCCGTTTGGCCCAATAACCATATTTAAATTTGGTCCTGGGTAAAATTCGGCTTTGTTGTAGGTTACAAAGTTTGTAACTTTTACCCAGACAATAGCACCGTGCTGAAATTCGTTGGAGCTGGCCTTTTCTACACCATTACTCATTCGATGATACCCTCCGTTTGGCTCCTTTCCGTTATAATCTGCATTTGTTCTGATTGGGACATCCCTTCTATTGACTGGAGATTGATGAGCATTTGTTCTTGCCCGCTTGTTATCATCCGTTTTTCGCGGGCGCGAAGCTATGTAAGGTTCATCCGAATCCTCATCGCTTTCGAGCGAAGTATAGGCGCGTTTCTTTTTAGAAAACGGTGTCATTTTGATGAATTTTCCTTGAATAGCGCTGATGGGAATTTGGTGCGATCGTTCGTTGCGGTTATCTTTGATCGCGATGCAACAATCGAGCCGAAGTTCTGCACCAGCTATTTTCCATCCTAACCCGCCTGGTCTGAGGAACCCAGAATAATCGATATTAGCAACTTTTCCAGTCTAATTTTTCTCAGCCTTGTTATTTACGGCCTAATTTATTGTTTCAGTTTCTTGGATCACTACTTGGAGGCGCGTAAATACTGAGATAATAGCGTAACTATTGAATCAGCCTATCTTGGGCGAAAACGTCCATTACGTTAGCCAATTTTAATTATAGAAATACATGGTGTATGTGCATGTACATGTACTCAAACTAAGCAACGCGACTAACCTATGATAACAAATCGAAGTGACTCAATAACAAGTTCACATGTAGACATATTCATATAAATCTTTGAATTGCTGGATTTTCTACAAAAGGTGTGGTGCTCGAAAAAAGATGGCTGATGTCTGGGACATTTTCGTTGCCACTATTGTAATGTCTAACATTACTCCCTTTCGCAACTACAACGGCCTCTGTTCGTCACGGCATTGACTCTCCGATATTCTGGCAGGTGCCCGCCAGTATCTATGCCAATTCTTTTTTGATTCGTTCTAAAAGTTCCTCGACTCCTTTGGGATGCTCCGGGTATCTCCCTGACCATCTCTTTAACTCACTCCATACATGCTTTTTGGGGTTAAATCAGGAGATTAAGCTGGCCAATCTAAGTAAGTGGAATTTTAGATCCTAGATAATCCTTGGTTGCCCGCACATTGAGTTTGGGATCATTATCTTGTTGACGTATTGGTTGGTTTATAAGGGGCATATTACCCAGGAGACATGTTACTTCTATACTATGCATTAAGTTTTGGTCTATGATAGTTATATACTGTTTAGTATCAATCCTTCCGGTGACTTGAGCCATTGAGCTAAGGCCACACCAGGATATACAGCCCCAAATCATGGCGTTTCCTCCAAATTTGACCGTTCAGCGATGTGTCTGTGCTGTGATGGCTGCCCATCCTTTCTTTAGATATAGTTAACCCTATCACTGCAAATTCGATTTATTTTGGTCTCATTAGACCAAACGATCTTCTTCCAGTCTTCAATAGTCCACTCACTCCTTGTGCTTCACATCAAAATCTAGCCGGAATGGCTTGTTCCTTAACTCGCATTCTGGCCCTTAACCCCAACTCTTTCAAAACCTTTCTTATGGTTTGGGACCGAACCTCAATACTTATGGACTGTCACAGATCTGCTGCTGCTTATTTTGAAGTCTTGATAGTCCTACGAGTGATATTATGGATAATTGTGTGCTTGTTCCTAGACGATAATTTTCTCTAGGTCCTCTCTTTTTCCGCCCTTTCCAACGTTGGAAAATCATCTGATTACCACTGCTAACATCAGAATTAGAGTAATCAAGGTCTCCTGCTATCTCACAAGACAGCTTTCCCTCGCGAAGTGGCTCTATGATGCGCTGCTGGGTTTGCGCCCAATTTTGCTATGTTTTTACTTAAATTACCAAAGCATAGTCAAAATTTGAACTTCTTATTCAAGAATTATCCCTTAAAGACTTACACGGTCGAATTTAAGATCGTAAGATGATTTGAAGTCTTTTTTCGGGCTTGTGTTTTTTCTAGTGATAGGCTTTTGTAGAGAGCAAAGATTTTAGAGATATTTTGCTGGCAACGAAAATGTCCCAGAAATTAGTCTTCATTTATCGAACACCACTAACTCCCTTTGATGAAAAGCTAGCGGTCCAAAGCTTTACATAATTAGTTATTCAGTGTTTCTATAGATCTATAGTTAATTTTGAGTCATTCTGATTTGTTGTTCTCGACATATCGATTATTTGTATGATGCTCTGTACATGTGCATGTTGATTAGTTCAGAAGTCTCAAACTCCGAGGACATACTTAGTATCCACCCAAGTAGAATTATTAAACGATAACTTCTCCCTTAAGAAATTTACACTATAATGTAAGGTTTCGGTATCGGAAATTGTTGAAGGGATAACCAATATGATTATTGCTGCTTTGAACTGGATTCATGGTGTAAACACAATCCATCGAGGGGGACGAAGACGGCGTTTCTACATGTACGTGGTGTCCCCTACGAATCTGGAGTTTATCTTCAGAGCCAACAGAAGCCCGCATCACTTGGCCAAGGAGGAAAAGTCACTCACATGAGTTTCCGGAGCGTACCCAGCTCCTGTTATGGCGGTGATGGATTAGACTAAGTTGGCCCCTTTTGCTACGATGAATTCTCACAGTTTACAGATATTCTGACATTATACTGTCTCCTGAGGAAACAGCACCGCTACCTGAGCGCTTGCGGTGTCGGTATAAGGAGGATATCTGGACTGTGGGATATT
>JAATOF010003896.1:0-10339 GCA_013170925.1 Podosphaera leucotricha | reverse complement strand
GATATCCTCCTTATACCGACACCGCCAGCGCTCAGGTAGCGGTGCTCTTTCCTCAGGAGACAGTATAATGTCAGAATATCTGTAAACTGTAAGAATTCATCGTAGCAAAAGGAGCCAACTTAGCCTAATCCATCACCGCCATAACGGGAGCTGGGTATGCTCCGGAAACTCATGTGGGTGACTTTTCCTCCTTGACCTAGTGATGCGTGATTCTGTTGGCTCTGAAGATAAACTCCAGGTTCGTAAGCGACACTATGTACAGGTAGAAACGCCGTATTCGTCCCCCAATAGATATGATAAAAAACTGCCCTTGTTGTTCACCAGGAAGAAAATTCTCTTAAACGATAGATAAATTGTCCCTTGAGGAGAAGGAAAACATGATAGAGTTAAATGATGAGCCAATCCAGATGACAAAAATCCGATTCTCACCCTAAAGATTGTATATAGGACATTCTTGACTGCGACAAATAGCCTGGAAGTGAAGATGAGTTGGTTTATCTCTTGGTCTCCTCAATCAGTGCTACCATAAATCAAGTCATGACGCTGAATAGACCTAAAATCGTATTGCCTCCAAAATTTCTCTATCTCCATTTTGCGAAAGCAGCTAATATTGATTCTGGATATCAGACTTACCTTTCATACCACCCCGCCTTTGTGCATTTTCTCATCTCTATGAGAAATTGTACATGTTTCTGTTGCTTTACAGGTCTCATCTGATGAAACTAATCTGGAATTTAAAGCATTGGAGTTTCCTATCAAGTAAAAACAGTGTTCCCTCCCTGATCTGGAATTTCTAGTCGAAAACTTTCCACTCTCTAGATGGGTTCATGATGGTACTCGAATGATAATTTATCTATGTTAATGATGCCAACTTACCAATAGTAACTTGCAATACTTGGACCAGATTATGTGGTTGAATTATTCAAGGCTGATTTGCGGGGTGCCTCATCTCAACCTGATAAATATACTGCTAAGTAATGTTTAGCTCCAACAAAGCGCGTTGCCAGCTATTTTGCGAGGTTTTACCCGAACACCACTCACACAATTCCCTGGTCATTCAGACTTTAAATTGAAAATCGATTGTATTGAACTGTTTATCCTCCATTCATCTGAGGAATTACGTATCTATACTTATTAGTAGTTGACAAACTAATTCTGATAACTATTGAGAAATAATGAGTTTCTCGATCATAGTGTTGTAGAGCGTGTCCATTCAAGTCAACTATAGAAATGTGGCCAAGTACTGGGTCTTAGTTCCCTCTTCACTTCCTTAAAAGATAATCCTTTTATTTATACAGTCATGTTTTTCATAATCCGCATACTTTTCTATGTTGCATCAGATCCCAGATTTAGAATAACTGATGACTGCAAGATTGAATAAAATTTTTACCATAAGGTCTAACTTTCGTCAACCAAGACATTATTTTTTTTTGAGATTGTGAGTATATATGACAAGTTAACGAGTCAGTATTTGGCTAGGTCCTTTTCAATTTTGTACTTCAACAATATAAACAAGCCATCAAGTAATGCTTTGTATCCAAAAATGTTCGATTGGATATAGTCTAGGAGAGTAAAGACACTCATTAATTGTTGGGATTCCACGACATCCGAAATATTTTCCGGTCTTTAGAGGCTAATAACAAGAAGAATCGTTGGATTCGAACACATGCGCTCGTTTTGAATATAATTTCCAGGTTGAGTTAGTAGACGCAAGTCATATTTGCCCGAACTCATCGTTCGTCTCGTAGTGATTCTTTCTTCTCCCCAAGAGTATAGATATAGGAAGCTGTTATAAATGGCGTCGAGGGGACAATCTCTATCCAATGAACAAAAAACTATCTCCAGTACCATTCATAAGAACCATGACAGGATTACCGAGCATTTGCAATCGCTATACACGGCCTTCGCCGTATGATTAATGGTTTAAAAAGTATCGTAAATATACTGCATAGCCGAGTATTTAGAAAGAAAAAGTGGAGGGCGAGAAGTAAAGGCAAGAGCTCAGCAGTGGGAATCTGCTTGACTGTGAGAGATCCTTTGAGACTTTGCTACCTACTGACAACTCTAGACATTGTCATATTTTTCTTTTGCCCTTAACGTTAACTTTCGTAACATTAAAGACATTTTACGACAGTGGCTTCCAACTATTTGTATGATTTTCATGGTGAAAGTTGCTTCTTTCAGCATTTATTTGACTATTGCGCATCATCCCCCTCCAAAGTCAAACTTTTGGATTTATAAACATAACTTCTTAATATTTTTTCTTCGAAGACTGTAAATTTGTTTGTATAGCGAGCCTAGTGAAGCCGAATTATCACACGTGGAAGGTTACGCGTGAGAATAATTGTAGAGAAGACATGAAAATTGTATTTCAGTGACAAACTAGTGGATTAGATGCTTATTTAAATTTGAGGTGCAATTGAAGACGAGTGAAGTATTTTTAAGGCCTTTACTGGAAAGATTATTAAATATTGCGTTCTAAAGTGATCTGTCTAGAAATCGGCCGCATAAATTTAAGTATCCACTTTCTGAAAAGAAAAAAAAATCAGGATGGCATTAATAACGTATCCTTGTTAGGAGGAACACTGTGAAGAGCTTTCGCACATGATCCAAAATTACACTTGCCGATTGCGGTGCAGTTATGTTCTTGTATAGATGAAATGGCTCGCTTTTATGTTGAAGCTTGCCCTTTCCAATAATTACTTGGTATGAATGGCATCTTTGTCACTTGAGCCTTCCGCTTTTTCCCCCTCACAATAACTTCAACATCAGTTCCAGACTTATGAAAGCCATCTTTAATGTAGCCCATCGCCACATTCTTCCCCAATGAAGGGCTAGGGCATCCACTGGTGATATTACCAATCTTTATTCCATGGATATCAACAATGTCAGCACCTTCTCGAGCGGGGGCACCTTCAACGATTAGTCCTACCCTACGTCTTTCGACCCCAGAGCCTCCTTTGCTCTTGGGTGTAAGTTGACGAAGAATTACCTCCGCACCGTGGAAAGAACCGTCTATTCTGCGATTTTTGCCAATTATCCAACTCAGGCTTGCTTCGACTGGAGTCGTACTATCATCTAAGTCGTGCCCATAGAGACACATTCCAGCCTCGAGTCTTAAGCTATCTCTCGCTCCTAATCCTGCAAGCCTTAATTTATCTTCTGTAGCGCTTTTGAGAAGTGTTTCCGTCACTTCCGTAACTTGGTGAGGTTGAATCGAAATTTCGAACCCATCTTCCCCAGTATATCCGCCTCTAGAAATCAAAAGCTCGGAGCTAGTGGTCCCATTTAAAAGCTTGATCTTCATAGTTTTACATTCCCCAAAAAACATTTTTTTAAGGTTTACCTCGTTCTCAGTATTGCTAAGAACGCTATTGAGAATATTTTCACTGAGAGGTCCTTGTAAGGCAATTAACCCGTAACCTTCTTTAACGTTCCAGTTAACTTCTCTGCCTCCCTCCCGATGAAAAGCATCCAACTCTTCCCTTAGGTATTTGAGATCTTTCTTTCTGCATCCTGCATTAGTAACCACGTAAAAATTCTCTGGTCCTAATCTTGTAATTATTGTATCGTCGACAATACCGCCGGTTTTAGGCCAAAGAAGTGCACTTAATCCACTTTTTGAAGAGGGCAAACCCTTGATATCAGCTGGGGTCACTCGTTCTAGAAAATCATTGACACCTGGTCCACTGAATGAGTGCTGGACCATGTGGGAAACGTCAAAAAGCGAGGCATGCGAGCGAGTAAATTGGTGAGATGCAGATACGCTGTTAGAGGAATATTGGACTGGCATATAGTAGCCACCAAAGCCAACCATTTTACCCCCATGGACTAGATGTAAATCATACAATGGTGTTTTAGCAAAGGGGTCGGATGGGGTTGATGAGGAAGCATGGCGAGTGAGAGCATTACTACCAATTGGTGACCGCCCAGAAATGGACCAACGAGTATTAACCGTTTGGCGCGAAGATGAATTTCGAAAAAATGTGCTAGTAAGCTGAAATGAGCTTCGGCGTGTAATAGAGATCATAGCTAGATAAGTTTCTGTGTGAACTACTGGCTTGAGTATCTGGGCGAGCGTTGTGCACGATTGGTCGTTCGTCGGTGCATACACTCTAATTAGAACCTCCTCAACGGGAAGTGGAATCCTTAATCGATACCTAAAAATAACATAGATCTTCAGTCAGGGCGCCTCTCGTCAATTATTCTCTAACTATATTTGGAAGTGATAAGATTTGCTCCCCTAATTGCCGAGGTAATTAGTAATAAACTATTAGGTGTTTGCCAAGACTTAAAGCCATATCCGGGCAATCGCCTTAGCTATTAGACTAATTACTGTCCCTGCATCGACCAATTAGCAACATTCAAGACGAACTGTACACTTTTCTAAGATGTCTCTAGATCCACCTCAGTACCTCTCATCACTACAGAATAACATTCGAACCCGTCCTATTGCTTGGGAAGGAGCTGTTCGTGCTGGCACCATCAGTGATGATCAATTAAGGAAGATCAGAGCTGTAGACAAAGTTAGAAAGGATCAAAGGAAACAAGTAATTGAGAATGATCTTGATGGTTATCGAAACCTTTTCCTCGGAAATGAGGGAAAGATAAGTATTATTGAAGCAGCTGCAAAGAGAGCAGATGTTGTTCAGAATATATTAGTGCTCCTATCCGATTTAATCGATGGTATCTCTGCCTTGAAATGAACACCTCTAGCATGAAACTCATTCTTTACAGATATACCAGCTATTTCTAAGACCTTCTCACAGCATTCATCGCCTTATTCTGTCTTTGTAGAACTTCTGACTCGTGCAAACGACCCAGAAAATCCAATACCTCTTCTCACTTCTACTGTACTTACTGCCTTGATCGCTAAAGCGCCAAATGCATCATCCAAAGAGACTTCTGCCTTGTCTGAACTCTTTAAATATCTCGCTACATTAACGCGGGTTTCCGATGGAGGTTTACAAGATATTGCTGTACTACAATATTCAGAAATTTTACGTGAAAAAAGATCTAGACAGCTTTTTTGGGATCAGAGAAGTCATACTATCGCCCCCTTAGTAAATATTCTTCAAGCTGCAGCCCGTATTTCAAATAGTGATTTACGCTCGACACTGACTAGTGGGGCCGTAAGTATATCTGCAAATAACGATAGTACATTAGGGGGTGGGGTTGGCTTACAGCTACTCTATCATGTACTTTTGGTTCTATGGCAACTAAGTTTTGAGGCGAGTACGATTGGTAAAGGCCTACAAGAGTATGTTTTCTCCTATCGTTTATTGTGAATAAACTAAGATTTAAATAGAGAGTATCAAATAATTCCCCTTCTTGTTCAATTACTTCGATTATCATTAAAGGAAAAGATTACTCGACTTCTTGTTTCCTCACTGTATAACCTACTTTCGACCAACCGGCAGGCTTTGCTTCCAGTCGCTGTTTTTGCACGTCTTCCTGCACTTCTACAGAATCTTAACGCACGGCACCTTTCTGATCCTGACCTCCTTGAAGATCTCTCTAATCTTACTCAAATAATCGATGAATATACCAAAAATCAGACTACTTTCGACGAATATGCTGCCGAAATAAATTCAGGTCAACTTTGCTGGTCGCCACCCCACAAGAATCAAACCTTCTGGGCGGAAAA
This sequence comes from Podosphaera leucotricha, assembly GCA_013170925.1. Lineage (NCBI taxonomy): Eukaryota > Fungi > Ascomycota > Leotiomycetes > Helotiales > Erysiphaceae > Podosphaera > Podosphaera leucotricha. Next base: position 4,692 of record JAATOF010003896.1, on the reverse strand, counting down.
TTCTCGCAAAATATTTAACCATGAGAAGGGTATCCTTCTTGAGCGACTCGCAGAAATAATGGCAAAACCTTGGGAGAATAATAAGCAAGTTTTAGCTGTTGGATGTAATGATATTGGGTCTTTGGTCAGGGATTTACCCGAGAAAAGTCATGAATTAGAAAAACTAGGATTCAAAACCCGCTTGATTGAATTGATGCAAGAAGCTGATGAATCTGTTAGATGGGAGAGCTTAAACGCACTTTCTGGATGGTTGAAATATAGCTTTGAAAGGTGAGAGGTCTAAACGAGGTGCGGAATCTAAATTATACTTTGTCGAGGGTTTATTGTGAGAGTGCTACGTGCCACCATAGCAAACAACAGCACAAATTTTGTATTATTTATCAGATTAGCCGGCAGACAGCCATTTTGCAGGTCATATTTGGTACACACTAGAGAGATTAAAGTCTGTAGCAGTTATTGGCCTTATCGAGGAGAATTTGTTGCGATAAGTTTTTCATTCTGTCTAGAATTCCATTAATCGCACAACTTGATTGTATGTATGATTTACAATAGCTAAAAAAGTTATCCTTAAAAAAACACAATTATCAAAATCCAAGAGCTTCTCTGTGCTCTCAATGTTATCATACCAGGCCCTAATTGCCTGGATAAGAATTCGACACTTTCTCAAACGTGTACACAAAGCGTTCATTATCCAAGAAAATAACAAACAGTTGCTGAGAACTAGCTGGCTGTGAACGAAGATACCAGATGGATTATGTGGCATGATCAGATATTTATCGCCATTCATCGAATTAGTTTTTGGGACAATTACACTCAAAGATATGATCGTAACAAGTTTAATATTCAGGGTCTATATCTGTAGCTAAGACTGCTAACGATCAAATGTTTTTATTGTGTTTTTAGAAGCTTTTAAGTTGATCGATCAACTTGAACCTAGAGGATTCACAGCATTGAAAGACACGCATAACAGAATTGTATGAGATAGAAGTCCGTGATTAATAGGAGGTATATCATGGACAGGCAAGTTATCTGTCGCGTCACAGTATTCTTCTCGAGAATAAGAGACCCCGAGTTCTCGCTCCTCCAGAGCCAGAGCCAGAACCACGGGCTAGAAAGGAGAGTGCCCACCCTTCTTATTTCGTATACCAATGAGCCGCGACAGCCCCTATAGGCTGCATAGTACACAAAAATGATGTAAAAGAAGAGTCGCGGGTGCCACATTATATCCACAATGGGCTACGAACCAACGCTACTATTATAACATCTCGTTCGAAGAAACTCCTGCACTTAGGACTCTATATATGACGCTGCAGACCGAGGTACGCTTAGCACAAATTTATTTCACCGTCAGCTCCACCATTTTAACAGGCTAATGTCATAGGAACCACAGATAATAAGCTCAAAGAAAGAAACTCAGATGTCTGTGGGACAGCATCTTTTCGATGGCTGTTTTCTGAAATATCCTGACAGACTTACTGCCTTTAAGAAAAGACATCCATCGTGGGAGTAGAAGGAAAGCCGCGCATTACGTGCCAAATTTCAGCAACGTCAATCTACAATGAACCCTGCATACTGTACTAGCTTCGGTGCGCGCTTTGAAAAACTAAAATTCATGCGGGCAACATCCTTTCGAATTTTAAGCTCGCTGTGACTTCACCACGAGAGTGAGGAAAGATTTAAATATAAGCATGTAGACCTCTAATCTATTCAAGGAGATTATTTAAGCGCTATTTCGCGTATCATTAATCGACAAACGGTCGCTATTTAAGCTCCGAGTGCGCGTTGTGATATGTATATATATTCAGATTTAACATCCGCTTTGTGGTTGAGAGTATGTATTTTATCGCATTGTTTCTGCTGTGAGAGTTTATTGCTTTCGTCATTTTCTAGCGATATAATTGATGGATGATACTCGGTGAGATATTCTACAGGTTTTGCTTTGAAATATGCTTCAAGTCGTTAAATTTCTTGTGCAGCAAAATTTTCATCCCACAAGATTAATGTACCATCTGTCTGGAGACCTGTGATTAAAATCCGCAATTATGATTAATTTTATATTTAAAAATAATTAGGCATGAATCATACGTTGACTCTTCCATTTCAAGTTTTTCTTCAAAATGTTAATAAAATGTAATTTTTATCAAGTCCTAGTTCGGAAGGTGTCCTAAAGTAAATTTTTCGCTTAAGATAGATGGAGGATTAAACGTAGGCTACTAGAGTAATATCTCGAAGAAAAAGACAGTTTCGATTCAGGTAAGGTGGGCAGACAGAAAATCAACCGCTGGGAAACTCACTGAATAGTTAGAGCTTGAGTAAGGATAGTACTTTTCCCTATCGTTGAATCCTCGTACTACCAAGCGCGACTTTTTGTAAGCTTTCGGAATACCTTCATTTTTAATGGTATCTACAAATCAACTACCAAACAATCGATTATTTCCAAGCTCCAAGATATGAGCTATTTTGAAGACTTCTTTTTCAATTAACCTTTGAATATCTATTTTTCTCGATTCTGTAAAGTCAATTAAGTGGAGATAGCTGTTTGCAAAAGAATGTGTCCGCGATTGATACTGATGTATCGATAGTAATTGGAAAAGTAATGAGTGTTTGATATCAATTCGGTAAGTGTCTATCACGCTGTGCGTTTTTCCTCGCTTCTTGAATAATAGTATTACCATTAGTAATACTAAAATTATTATTATTTGCAAGATTTTAATTTGATTTGATTTCAATTAACCCGACCAGGAAACCCAAGGTCCCATACAGGTGTCTAACTGTTTATATTTGCATAGGAGGAAACCTTTAGATAAATCCACCAAAACTGCCATCTGATATCTTTCTAGTTTTCAGTTTATCTTCAAAAAGTGCGATACACTGTACACCCAATGTGAATTCCGTCTCATCCCTTTCCTGCTCTGTGCATTATTTCCCGCATCATCGCCTCAACTTGAACTGTTCTAGGTACTCTTCGTCTAAAGTCTACTGTGTAATCCTAGCCACATCCTCTGGGCTTTGAATCATGGCCCCATAGGACCTATTTTTCCACTTTCGCAGAATTTCCCCTCGACCTTTCGCCCACTTAGGACATGCCATAGCTATATGCCTGACATCTTGGGACAGATACCCACACTGGCATTTTGGGCTATCAACTCCAGGTATATTTCTTCTATACAGATAAGAATTGAGCCCGATTCGCTCGCTTCTTATTTGTATGGCGATACTACTTTGGGCCCTGCTAAGGTTCTGGTGTATTTGAATTGGTGCTTCCTTGTAGTTGATTCTGAATCTGCCTGTTTTTTGGTCCATGGAGATGTTTGCTACTTTTCAAGTCTCAGGGTTCGCTGGTGTCGAGTGTCTAGACTTTTTTTGACGTATCCAAGAATTTTTCTATTTCTGGAATGCTGTTATCACAGCCACCTTTTGTCGCCTAATTTGCTCTTCTCTTTCGCATATTCGAAGTCGTGGGCTCTTGGGGACAGGGACTAGACTTGACTTAACTTGAACTTAAACTTGATGACTCTTAGAACGCTAGACTCTTGGAAGTCTTGAATCTGATTAGAAAAATAAGACATTCCCTATAACTCCCTAGCACTGCTGACTTGGACACCTTCGCACCGAACGCCATCGAACGCCATCGAACGCTGCTGTACCTGATGTCGATGAAAATGATCGGCAACGCTAATGAAGCTAATCATAACGATCGACAGTATCTACAAGCCGCGACGCCGATTAACTAATCCGAGTCGACCTGTGACATTCGAATCCATTCAGCCACATCATTGCTTCTGTTCATGTCGTGAATCTCCTCGCTCCCTCGGATGGGCAGCTTGATTCGATTACACGTCGAAGTAATTGTCCTTTGAACAAGTAGCTTGTCTGATAGTCCGACGTTTTGGACCCTCCTTTGCTTCAGATAGAGCTCCATTGGAAGCACAGAGGTCTTATGCTAAAGTACTCGACTGCTTGTAGATTTGTATGCACCTGTGACTTGCTTTTAGTGTAAGATATCACAGAGTGAAAGGGCTGACACCAAAACTAATATGACAAAAGATGGTGGCCGAAAATACTGTCTATCTTCTCTATGGTATGTAAAAGTGTCTATGAGGGTGTTATCAAACATATGTTCTCTCTTACCTATTAACTATCCCTGATTCCCTGAAAGTGGGTTGATCCCTACCTAGAAGCAAGGGCTCTATCTTTGGATTGAGAGCCATCGCGAATATTTAATTAAGATCACCAACACGTACCCCTGTAATGAAAGGTAAGGCGCTACGAATCTTAACGGGTAAGGTTTTTTCACTGCAACGTGTTTTTCACTGTAACGTGACTCTGTTTTAGCTTTATTCTTCTTCACAACTTTTATAATTCGGTAAAACTTTATTCCTTTTTTTTATTCCTAATTTCATAACTTTGATCTAATTAATGAATTATTTCTCATTCTTAGTTTGACCTGGCATAATATTTCGTGTCTCGACGCGTCAGCACTGAATTCATCCAATTATATATCGTCTCAACCCGCTCGAATTATTTTATCCGATAGTACTTCCTCCCTAGCTTCATGGTAAAACTTGATAAATCTTTCTTCCTTCACCGGTGTTGCATCATTCAGAGCAGAAAGGTCAGACATCTGACTCCGATATTTTGACTTTAAAACAGAAAAAGGAGCCAAATCCAATGGCTGGAGGATGTGAGAAG
>JAATOF010003889.1:0-13783 GCA_013170925.1 Podosphaera leucotricha | reverse complement strand
AGTCATAGTTAGTTTCGGATCTGTTACCAACTGCGCAATAAGATGGAACAGTGCATTGTGTAGAATTAGATATATGAATCTCTCATACCGATCTATACTTTTAGAAGTTGATTTAAAAAAGAGACAGCATTTTGGCCACCATTTCTTGTTATATTCTTTTTGGTGTATTGCCCTTCACAGATTTACACTTGAAAGGTATCTTTTAGGACAAGATTAGAGTAGTCATGGGGAAAAGGACAATCTATCCTTTTAATTACTAGTATTTATGTTTTTTCGAAGATTTATCGAGAAGAAAAGAGTAACAAAGTGACAATAATATATGTGATGTAATCTCACAAGAATTATTCTGTGCCACATCGACTTCGATATTAGGGATATCAGATATAAAACTAATACCCCTGATCTTTGAAATCCTCATGTGGATCTTAATTTTCTATTTTTTATTCTTCCATTGCATCAGTATTTTCATTCTTTTGCTCTTGCTTGTCTGCTATCACTGCCTTTTCTTTTTCGTCCTTGATTGTCTTCAAAACACGAATTTCCCCGTCCAACTTGTCAATAATTTTTCTTTGATCAAGTAGAAGTATAATGTCTTGCTGCAAACTTTCAAATAGTTCCCCTACGCGAAAGGTTGGCATGAGGAGCCTGGGTGGTATTCGTAGCTCTGTAAGAATGTTATTGACTTTTGCTTGTTGAATCGATGATTTACTAATAATAGGTTTCATGATTTTTTCATGGCGGAAGGCAGGACCAGTAGTTGTAATGCGTTCGAAGTGTCGGACTCCAAATATAATCTCCTCTTCAGGAGTAAGTTGCCGACGGTCGGGCATTCCCAGCGCAGATTTTTTGGTACCTGCACTTAATGCAGAGTTAGGATCTCGTGCACTGCTATCTCGACGCAAATCACCATTGCCATTTTGTTGATTAGCGTTACTTAAGTCAGCAGGGCTTGTGCTGGGTCCAGTAATGCTTTTCCCCCTTTTCGCCCTATCAGCTTGTACTAAGTTTGTGAGTAACTGTTGCAGTCCTTGGCTTGAAGTGAAAGCACTGATAGGCATTGAAGTTGTTGGGGCTTCGAGCCGTGAGTAGAGTTCCTGCCGCTCGAGCCCAAGTTTCTCTGAGCGAGTAAGTATTCGTTTGAGTTCCAACAAAAGATTCTCTTCTTCCTTGGCTTCTTCACTGGTACGATGAAAAACAGCTTCAGCGAACTTCTTGCGAGTAATCTCTTGTTTCTTGTTGAATTTTTGCATAGCTTCAAGTTGATTGAATTCAGCAGTGGCCATAGACATTTTGTCGGTAGATATTTGTATCAATTCTGCAGTTATTTTATAATAACGTTCTTTCATATCCTCCATACTTCTGGGTTGAGTAGTGAGTGTACTGGGACCTTCATCTACCTCAGAATTCATGTCAGAGAGAGGAGGTTGATAATCATATCGATCCCAGATGATAGGCCATCTAAGGTTATATTCTTCTGTGAGTGACATAAGATAATCTGTTTCATCTTTACTCCAGTCTGGGCTTTGGAACCTATTATTGTATAAGTCGTCATCATACCTCAAAGACTCGGACTGGACATTAAACTTCGCAAACATTGATTCTTCAATTTCCGGTTCAATCCTTGTTTCAACGTCCATATCTACGTCTAAACCAGCTGATTTTGGAAATGATTCAGCTTTTTTTCTCCAATGTCGAAGTATTAAAGACTGGTCTTCTCTAGCTGAATTTTTAAATGGTGTGAGCTCCCATTTGGCAACAAGTTTACGGCTCCCGAGGCGTCTTTTCTTAAATAGTGAGCCTTCTGGAACTATGGCGATTGGATTATCGCCGCCCAAATTTTGTACCTCTCGCGCAAGACCCTTTAGGACATTCTTTGGGCCATTTGTCTTTTGCTTTTTGACGGGTCGGCGCGCTTCTCCTGGCAGATCTAACATATCGCGAATATCGTTGGAAGACATTTTCAGCCCTTGAACAAAGGAATAACTAGGCCGTGTTGGGCATATGTTGTCGAGATACAGCGCTTGAAAGGCTTGGGTTGTTAGGTGACAAGGCTGACGAAATGTCAGCCAGGAATCAGATGATTGAACCGAGCATGGTACATAGACGAAGCAAAAATTGCTTGCTTCAGACCGCATTTACCCACTTGTCTCCGAGAACATGTGGACAAAAACGCTAACGCTACTATGTGTGTTACTCGCCCCAGTGCAGTCTCTCTACTTTTTTATTGATGGCAACCAACCAAAGTGTTTCTATGAAGAATTGTCCAAAGGTAAAAATCAGAAACATCTACGTCGAGGAAGTGTTAACAGAATTTCTAGGAATTCTGGTTGTAGGTCACTACACTGCAGAAGAATTTGATACACAAACCCAGAAGTGGACTAAGCATGACGGGCTTACCAACTTAATCACAGTAGATGTACGTCTTTACAAGGCTCTCCAGTAACATTTAGCACATGAGGTTGATCTCTACTTAAGCTATGTTACTAACTGGAGGTTAGGAAGTATTTGACCAAGATCACCGCGTCATTTCTCAACGTGGCTCTTCATCCGGGCGCTTTACTTTTTCCGCCGCAGACTCTGGTGAACATCGTATATGTTTCACCCCTAGCTCTACTTCTGGAAATTCCGCCTGGTTATCAACCTCCAATCACCAAGGAGGTGTCAAACTTACCTTAGACTTGGCCATTGGACATACATCAGGGATCGAACATTCGGATAAGGGGAAGATATTACACATTGTCCAGCGTGTGCAGGATCTAAATCGTAGATTAGCGGATATCAGACGAGAACAAATATGGCAGCGTGAAAGAGAGGCAGAATTCAGAGATCAGAGCGAAGCCACAAATTCGAGAGTTGTAAAGTGGACACTTTTACAACTAGTCGTTTTAGGAATTACTTGCACATGGCAATTAAGCCACTTAAGAAGCTTCTTCATTAAACAAAAATTGACATAGGTTTTAACACATGTAGTAGTAATTTGCGCAATGAAGGTCATTAGTTCACTTTATTGTCTAAGAAAACTATACATGGGGCTATCGTATCCTACTCACTCCTCTGACAAACATAACATCAACTCTACACGCTATTGGAAAATAACTATGAAGAAGATCGTATTGAGAGGATTGTAGCTTATAGCAAGAACAATTGTCATATAATTAGCTGTCTTTGATATAAAGAGCCCCAACGCCAGTTACAGTGGTAAAATTTATACAACTTCTCATTCGGATTTATCTCCTGGATAATTTCCGTACAAAGCTTTAATATTGGCCTAGACTTTCAAGTTTCCTACATGCAGGTCTAGGCATTTGTTGCGCCTTTTTCATTTTTTCGGTGTCTGGAAAAAACCAGCCATGGGCTTGATTAATCATGTTTTGTCTTGCAATATCCTCTTGTTGGCATTCCAAATTCAATTTATTTATATAATTTATTTCAGCTTTCCGATCTAGCGCATGAAATTGAGAGGCGGTATAGCTTTCAACGTCGCGCGGATTGATAAAGTAGTCTACATTCAGGCGATTTGTATGCCGGTGCAGTGTATGTGGCGGCACGGCAATGTCGAATCGCATCGATGGTTCCGCAGCAGAGCCAGATCCAGATCCAAGTAGTGATGATAAGAAAGGTAATAAAAGGACCATTAAGAGAGGTAATAATCCCATGAGTGACTGTGTTGTGGTTTCTTCCCGCGCATTTGGATCTCTTGGTCTCCTCCTAGGCATTGGTCCTCCGAACTGTTGTACTCTGATCCCTGGTCCACCTCCCATATTAAAGAATAAACCTGGAGGACCCTCAAAGCCTGCAACCTGTTAGCATTTATCTGTAGATTTGAATGGTTCGAATGCTAACCTCTAAATGCCCCCCCTCCAAACGCCCCACCACCACCACCGCCAAAGAACCTTCGAAACACCTCATCTGGAGTGAGTTCCTGTTCCCACATATTTCCACCATTGCCTGATTTGTCTCTTCTGGACCCAGACTGTTGCCGCCCAAATCTGCTTTCAGCATCACCACCATACCGATCGTACTGAGCCCTCTTTTCCTTGTCCTGCAATACTTCAAACGCTCTGCTTACCATTTTGAAAGCTTCATCTGCATTTTCGTAACTATTCTTGTCAGGGTGCGTCAACAAGCTGATTCTCCTGTACGCTTTTCGAATTTCAGATTCAGTCACTGTTGACCTGACCTTTTCCAACCCCAAAATATCGTAATATGCAGTAGCAGAACATCTTCGAATTCGTATAACTTCAGCTTTCTGTTCGGGTGAATATTTGCGGTCCTGATTCCCTTGGTTATGATCGCGTGATCTGGCGTTTTCACTTTGTTTATAGTCAGTCCCTGAAGCCTTATAGGCGGGCATTGCGTTGCGTTGCGTTGCAGGTCAGTAAGCTTATTTTTGTGGCTTAATTGAAAATATCATGGAGCTTGATATGTCACTATTCGGCCAAAGACAAATCTGAGTTCTTGCTGAATCTATGTTGGCTACAACGAGGAATGAACCAATCTTTAACTCACGTGATTTTAATAAGACCGGTATTGAATCGTACGGATCTGTAATGTAGTTTTACCACGTTAATCATTCACCCGTTTCTTCTTCCGTTGACTACTGTTACAACCTCTGACGAAATTGCCCTTGTTATGTTCCAATGCAGGCCTATGTTGTTGTCAATTCTTCGTCTTCCAGGCTTTTCAGAGACCTAAATATCCGCTTCAGCATTTCCCATCTCCACCGCACACCATTCTTACGTTCTAAGCGTCTACATGAGAAAATGGTAGCAGGATGCTTATCTCAAGCGGGCTCTGTAAGCTGTACCGCCCAACTCTCTACAACAATACGTTACATATATTAGATTAAATAAAAAGAGCTTGCAAAGCATGGATTTTATCTTAATCCTCTACAAATGAAATAGTCTCGCCAAGTCCGTTCTACATAAATAGAACCTTGTGTCTATGGCCTTTGGTGGCTCTCTGCTCTCGGTTCGCAGTAACCTTTCAACAAGTTTTTCTGGTTACTCCGATTTATCCTCCTGAAAAAGTTTTTCTGAGTCTTCTTGTAAAACAGGAGCAGGTTAATCATTGTCTATTCGTTGGAACGACAATGGATCTGTAGCCGCTCGTTTTCACAGGTTGAGGTTAAAAACGAGGTCTTATACCTGATAAGGTTTTAAATTCTACTGAGTGAACGTCAATGAGGAAAAGAGAGTTTGGAAGAGTAATGTTTATTCCTCTATGGAATGCCTTAAGGGCCGAAGATGGAGAAGTCTAGCCCTTCACAGATGACAGGATGAAACGAAGAATAATACAGCATTAAACTGGTACAATCATGCTATCGGTAAATTTTCTGATATTACTCGAAGTTGGTCTTTGGGCTTGTCTGTAGAAAATTGGCTTGGAACCTTCAACTTCCTCAGCATGCCCTCATTATCCTGCTCAAAGTCATCGCCAGAAATATGGCCTCAAATGTTTCGCGTCTCAAGAGGACTAAGTGAGCCCAGAATCAGATCACTTAAATATCCTTCGGTATGATTGATAGTTGTATATCCTCGCACCGATCTAAAGTCTTAAATTTTCACCCTGTAGCACTCTTCCCTTCATTCTTCACCAACTATTCCCTGATTTCGTGTGGCGACAGGGATCACTAAGTCGCAATTGGGCAGACACCACAGGGTGAGAGGGCTGTGTCGACTAACTTGTGTATGTCTATACTAAAATAAATAATAGAATACAAAACTATCGAAAGAAAGTAGAGGGAAGGTCACCAAGTATACATATAATCCTTTCCTTCCTTACTTTGTCCAACAAAACATATACTCTGCGCTTAATCCTAGTATAACACAGCGTTGAGGAGTCGGATCGCCGATGGGTCTATATCTCCTTAAAATATCCTTTCAGAGTGGTGAGGAGCTAGTAAGAAGTTCATCTGATTGAAGCCCCAAGGTGCATTTATCATATACACTTTCAAAACTTCAATACTAACCACGATAGAATAGACTTTTTTTGGACATTTAAGCAGGACAAGTTTGTGCTTCTCTTTCTGCCCGCCCACTCATCACAGATATAATAGCCTCTTGAGCTATCTGGGATTTCGGTTATCGAATCTAGGTACCGTGATCAGATTAGAGAGTTCTCGGTTCTTGATCGTATTGCACCTATAAATATATCAAGTTTCATTATACACGATCATAATTCCAGGCAAGTTTTATTATCATTGAAGGTAATTCTAACTGATTGGTGAGCCGACGGTCTCTGTCATCACAATCCTAGTGTACTCCTCATCTCTTCCCAGGCTCCCCAGAGACCTGTAATCCCCCTGGGATAAATTGCAATTGCACTTCATTAACTCATAGAAACTTTTTCAACAGTACCTAAGAATCTTCAGAAATTTTTTGAAGATCGACTAGGAATTCAAAAGCCAGATGTTGTGACTTGAAATGCTAAAAATGCAGCATTCTAAACTAAACATTAAGGATCCAAAATTTTTCTCAGAGAAAATCAGTACAAAGTTTCAAGGAGACGCATACGTATAGACCCAATTTAAAGGTTTGCAGGCGTCGAAGATAGCAAGGGTCCGACAATAGACTCCGCGATTGGGGGAGACACTAGAACCCGAATTAATGAGAATAGAGATACAAGATAAATGTCAAATAATGAAACATACCAAGTAATTATTTTACTGTAATTAATATATTGGTAGGCGAGTGGCCTGCACTTGATGAGACACTGTAGAAGTGGCTAGACTATTAGTTACGCTCATAAATGTAATTAATTAATAGTCCCAAATACGTTTTTCTTCTACAAAAGATCTTTGAAGTACAGTTTTGATTTAATTACCTCGATATTGAACGACTGGATAAAAATGGCTGATGTAAGTATAATTATGGCCCGTCCATACACATTTGAAAACTCTGACTAATTAACCAACGAAATTCTCGGACTGCAAGCGTTCGTGATGAGATGGCGTCAGGGAAATGACACTTAATTACCTGCAACGGCTTTGTTACCAGCCATTCACACACAGTATATGATTTTATCTATTCGTATGTCATAAAAAGTTGAATACTAGGCAACGTGGCGGAGTGGTTATCGCGCTAGCCTAGAAAGCTAGTTCCTTCGGGAGCGTCAGTTCGAATCTGGCCGTTGTCGTAATGTTTTACAAATTTTCTATATTCACTACGGATGATTGAAGTCGTCAAATATGTTCTAAACAATCTCGCGTGATGATGTCATAAATTTCCACTCTTGGCTTTTGGAATCCGGCATAGATAACAACTCGCCTTCAAGATGAGTGAGATTGGTCTCAGAACATCCCTCAGAAAATTAATTTTGGTGAAGATCATCCAGATGTTAAGTTGTGCGGCCAACCCAAGGGCGTTTGACTAATTCTAATGGAGACATTCTTTGACGTGATTATTATTGAGCAGATGGGACTAAGTTCTTGTTACTCTATCCAAAGGAGGAGGGTTGCTATCTGGATCTAGTACTCCAACAGCAGTAATAAGACTTTCGAGATCAAAAGGGCCAGCTGTAAGAACAAGTGCAAAAGCTGGACATCAAATTATTTCCTACCCTCGAGATTAATCACGAGATGAATTACATGAAGAGATTTTTGGTGTTCAGCCAAACGTTACATGAGGAACAACTGTAATTATTCTTTCAATAGTCTCCGAAAGACTGCTATTCCTACTTCGCTGAATAAAGTCTGTGCCCACAACAATAATCAATTGACAATCATGGTCATTGTAGTAGAATTATTGGAACATATGAATAAAGGTTCAAGTACATAACAAAAAAATTCCATGGGTATTTTGGGATCGTTATCTTGCTGAAAATTTAGTTGGTCGACAGCAGGTATATCTCCCAGGAGGCACGTTTCCTCCATACTTTGGATCAAAATTTGGTCCAGGATACTTCTGTACTTTTATGTATCCATCTTTTACATTACCTGAACCATGGCAACCGGCCTAGATCATTCTATAAGTTTTACAAGAGCCTAAATAATCTAAGTTAAACTAGAGTTACTGCCGCTATTTTGGGTATCTAACGATCCCGCGGGTCACATGGTTAACAATTCTTCGGTTGTCATGAGGAGTAACTTAGAAACCGTAGTTTTAGAGCATTTAACCTTATTTGCGATAGAGCCACTTTGCCATATTAAGCACTTACCAGCAATTATCTAAGGTTAGATCAACGACTTTTGAGAATTACATGTACTAAATTAAGGTGGGCTTCTAGAATGATGGTTAGTTAGTATCCAAGTTTCTCCGCTTAATCAGCTTCTCCTAACTATTATTTTTTGAATAAATCAATTTGTGGCCGAAAAAATTATTATATATGAATCAATAGATAAATTACGTCTATGTAGATTTTTGACTCATTCGATCAGGTTGTTCTAAAGCTACAAGCTTTTTAAGTTTAAAGTTGAACGTCATTCTGCTTAGTATATAACTACATAATTATTTAGTGGACAAATAATCTAAATCTTACAAATTGATCTTAGACCCTTACGCTCAGATGTTTAGCTCGTCAGTCCCATTCCTCCCTGGCCGAGGGTGTTTGCAAAATCACTTGTAGGTAGTATTTCCAGTGATTAGTTTCTATTGAGCTTGACAAACTCAGGGTCAGTCGCTTTGAGCTTGCCACCGTGAAATTTTATCTCTAACTGACAGTACAGATAAGTAGTTAATTACCTTGTAGTAACTATTTCTCCAGCTTCAAAATAATTATTTCCAACACCGAGCACATTTGTCAACGACTGCCGCCACAGTAGCGCGTGTGAAACCTCGGCAATGCTTTCGATTTTAATTTGTCGAGAGTCAACTATATTTACTCTTATGCCAGTCTAGAGTCTCTAGAAATAATTCATGCGATCTTATGCCCTTTGTTCGTGATCAGATTATCTAAGAGGTTGAACCAACGAGCTACTCTTGTCTGAATTCCAGGAAGTATTTCACTTGCGCAGCAAATTCTGTTAAAATACTATTGGGATGGATCGAGCTAGCGGCTCCAGTGGCAATATATCCCATTCGACTGGGAAACAAAATCTTGAGAACAATGCTCGAACTGGAGCGTCAACAACGACCCAAAGAGTACGACCCGCAGCATCAAACTCTTCGCTCTCGTCACAGGCTTGTATCTCTGGGAACCAATTTATAGCACTCGCTCGCGAGGCTATGGAAAATGCTCTCGAGGAGAACCAAACCAAATCTGCGGAAGCAAAGAGCGTCAGTACCGAACTGAAACCAGGAGTGACCATAGATCTGAGTCATAAGCATATCCAACGTTTTCCTGAAGAGGTAGTGGACATAATCAAGGATGAAATCGAGAGGTAAATCTCAAGTCTGGGAAATCTTTGCCCTACAGAACAGTGTCTATCTAATGCTATGTTCTCTAGACTCGCCTTATCTCACAACCAGATTTTTGCATTTCCCTCAAGATTCTCGGAATGCAAATCGCTCCGGTACCTCAATGTTCGGAATAATATCATCCGCGAGTTTCCACAGCCCGTATGTTCATTGCCTCTGGAAAATAGACTTGCTGATTATTTTTGACCGCGATAGATATGTGACTTAGTGTCTCTTGAAATCTTAGATTTTGGGCGGAACAAATTAAAAATTTTGCCTCCAGAATTGATTAAACTCACCTCACTGAAAGTTTTATCTGTTCAAAAAAATCGGATCGAGACTCTGCCTCTCTGCATAGCAGATATGGCCTCATTGCAAATTCTCAAATTAGACGGAAACCCGATACAATTTCCACCACGTGAGATCCTGCAGCCTCAAAAGATAAATCCTCTCTACGGGTTCGGCCAAGAAAAGGAGCTGGATGAACCAGCGACAACTCTTCATATAAAGAAGTTTTTGAAACAAAAACAGATTTCAGATCGATGTGAAATAGAGTCCGGTGGTGATGAATCAAGTGAAGGCACGGGTACATCACATATGATAAAACGGGCTGCAAGCGGAAGATTTCCTATCAAAGTGAACAATTTAGATTTACCCGACTTGCGATCCCCAGTAATCACTCGACCTCCTCCAATTCCTTCTCGATCTCATTACCGCGGGCAATCACAGCAGACTACTGTCATGCGGCGTCCAGGTGTTATGCCATTAACTATTGGCAATGTAAACGAAAGAGTACGGAGTAATAGTGAGGGTGTATCTCAACCGACGCGCGAACAAAGTCTCTCTCATAGACTACGACGGATGGGTATATTATCCAAAAAATCATCCGATTTGGATACCGTGGATGAGACAAAACCAAATCGACTTAGTCATTTTAGAGGCTTGAGCCATGGCTCTGCTATGGGGGGAAGCATTACTAGCAGAGTTTTTAATTTCAGAAGCCCAGCTAGCCCAGCAGATTCACCTATTCCCAGAGCTATGTATGTACGACGCCTATCGAGTCTACCGGAGTGTAAACGAGAGTCTATTTCACTTGATCCTGATGTTGAGGCTGCAAAAAGTATTTTATATGCACTTTTTCAGGTTCATCCTCACATCCAAAGCTTGCTAGGAGTTGCTCGTGATTCTACTAGTAAACGTACAAGTCTTGAACGAGTATTTTATAACGCTACCACTCATGTGGAAGAGCTTGATAAGACTATTCAAGAATTTATGACATCCCCCAGAGAAGATGAAGAGGAAGGAGTCACTCATTTATCGAGTGAGAGCGTTCGTCATGCATGTGTAACATGCGTAAATGCGTATTTACATGTCCTTAATCTCCTCCAGACTAATGTCAATGCTATGATCGATAACGGGGATGCTAGATATATTAGAACATTACTTCTACTTATATATGGTAGCACATGCGAAATATATGTCGCCAACTTGAGCCTTGCTCAAAAAGGTCAACACCAAAGGAAGGTGCCGGAAGCTGTGAAAGCTACCGGAAAAGCTGAAGATCCTAGCAAAAACCAACCAACCAAAGAATCCATTACCCCCACACGCCTTAGACCAAATACTGGATCAAGGGCAAGAAGCGCGACAGCAGCTCCGGGCCCAAGTTATCTCAGAGCTGCACATCCTCCACCTTTTTTAAATGGAGGCTCTCGTTCTGCAACGTTTTCAAGTGTAACTTCACGTTCAGGACATTCTACCAGATCTTCATCACGTACGCTTAGAGCTACTGATCGCATCGGAGATTTAAGTGAAGAAGATAGGATCTTTGAAGAAATATTTTTACGCCTTCAACAATCTTCGGAATTAACCATGCAAGCTATTCCAACTGTACACAATCATTTTTACAACGCAATGAAAATTAGTTGTCAACAACCAAACCCGGAACAGCCTAAACAATTCTGGCAGGCCCTAATACAGAAGTGTGTCATTGTCGCACAAAATGCAGAAATATTACGATCTCGATTGTCTCAAATAAAGCTAAAAGAGCCAGGTATCAGATCTCAGGGTGCTTTTTGGGAACTTTGCTACTCATTTATTCAAGTACGTTCAATGTAACAACCCTCAGTTTATTATTTGACTAATTTGCGGGCAGGCATTCACGGACTTGGTTATCAAAGTGAAAGAGGCCAAAAGTGTAACTACCTTAATGAGCAACGATATTATAGTTCTTCTTCGACCCTTGCAGAAAGTAATAAAAGATACTAGTCAGCTCATTCAATCATCGCCCTGGTCTTTTTTGGCCTCCCCTGCTTCTAGTAGTATGAATAGTCTATATTCGATCCAGCCGAATTCATTAATCTCACTACCTATGACTCCTCTAAGCGTCGCACTCGGACCGGCAGTACAAGCTACCGTGCCTTCGGCTACATATGGCGCGCCCTATGGCGCCATATCTGTTGGAAACAGTGATAGAATGGACGGGTCTTTGTATTATAATAATTCTCTCGCGTCGTCGAGAACTGCTACTATGACATCCGTTATGGCTTGTACGGGATCTAATGATAGCACACAAACGCCTGCATCAATAACGAGTCCCTTAAATTCTTTTTATTAAAGAAATTTGCCCGTTTTTGCTTATTATGTTCTGCCAATGTGATCTTAGCGAGTGTGCAGCCTAAGTCTGTCATATTCCTAGATATATATCTCATCGAAGGTGAACACTCCATATCCCGTATCGTATTCCTTTTTAGTCATGTATTCATCAGGATCCCTCGCGGTGCTGTCCCCTACCTGTGCTCCACTGAAGGCAGATAATTCGTAGTCCTTTGTGGTGTTATCTTTAAAATCAACATTTTCAATAATCTTATAGGGAAGGCAGTGTAATTGATGGCATTATGTCGGCGACGTTTCTCAAATTTTCGGCGGGATTACGGATTAGGGTCGCAATGCTTTAAACGACGTTGGGGTGGTATTTTTTAATGATTTTGTGGAGAATGATATTTTTCAACACTAAGCGACAGTGACGATGAGGCAATTATGGTCGAAAAAGTGACATTACTCTGGATATAATCTTATTGAAGGACGCACCTGAAGGTAAAGAATAGAGCGCTGCTTCAGGGCCAGCCTAGTAGATATAGTATCCCCTAGCGATCAGAAGGTCTCGATGTGACTACCATGTTGGATAAATCTTATTATAACCTAACGATAACCACTTCAGAATTGATGATTACAAATCCAAATGAATTCTAAGTCATACTTGAAGCTGTAAAGTTTTTTTGTCTACGAAAATAAGGACTGATTGTACAACTTGCCAGGGTCGTTCCATAGCGACGACTTTTTGATCGCGCCATTCCATCACGAAACAGAACCTGTATTGATGCCCAACTTGGCCAGAAAATTGAGTTCTATTGTGTCTTTTTCAGAAGTTGAAAAATAATTGCAGCAACCCCACACGATTTAAAATCGATTTTGTCGGAGGTTTTTTCACGATGAGACAGCTTCCACAAATTTACAGTGGCTATACATTACAGGAAAGCATTGGATCATACTTCACTGCCGGTGCCTGGACGACTACATGGCTAACGTTTCGAGTCAAGTGAGCTCTAGCTCGTTTGACGGCTACTTATGGGATACGGGCGGCAAAGGCAATGAATCCGGAACGAGAAGATAACGTTTCCTCGGATATAGTTAGACGTGCTTTGAAGGAGCAGTGTCTGAAGGCAGTCAATAAGGGTGAAGAAACTAAAGCTGTCGAAAAAATAAAGCTGTCGAAGACGCAGGGGAGCTCGATTACAGAGGGCACTAGAACAAGAGAATTGGACTCTTGAAGGTTGGAAAAGAGTCATTCGGTCAGATGAACATAAGATCAATAGACTGAAAAACAATTGAATCCGATACGCCTGGTCTAAAGGCCCAAAAAGCTGTTGTTCGAGATGTGCTCAAATTTGGGATTGTATTTCCTGGCTTGGTACTGATGGAATAACTCGTGCGGTCAATAAAATGAATTCAGAGCAGTTAATAGGCATGCTTAGTACTGATTTGGTCCCAATCGTCGAAGAAGTGGCAAAAAGCTATTTTCAAACGAGAGAAACGACGTTATTTTTCAGCAAGATAACGATGCCAAACATACTTCTAGGGCCACAAATAATTGGATAGCTTCCACGAGTACAAATACTCTCAATCCCTTGATTGGAACCCAATTGAGCACTTCTAGTTTCTAGTCAAACGCCAACTTGGAGAATACCAGAAACCACCCAGTAGCATGCATGAATTGATGGAAAGAGTGGATGTTGTATAACGTGATATCCATGAAAATTCATATCAATTATTGTTGGAAATTCCGACTTCTCGCGTTCTTGGATAGATCGGCATACGTTTGTCTTAGGTTCCCGACACGACCAACCGGTCTTGTGTTGATTTGTAGGGGACCGTTTCGAAGGTGGTTTGTT
>JAATOF010003885.1:0-27697 GCA_013170925.1 Podosphaera leucotricha | reverse complement strand
TTTCAATCAGGCGTACTCCGTAGGGAGGTTTAAAAATGCAAAAAAAATTTAAAGATAACTCACCAAAACTCTTAGAAAATCTTTGATAAGAATTTTGAGAATGACTTGAGCAGAGTAGTTGACATGTAAAATTTCAATAATCTTGTATGTCGTACTTTTCTAATAGTGACTTGAAATAGGTGATAACATGTTAGTAGCGAAGTCTCCATAATTAATTCTGGCAACCCTTATGATAGGAGTCACTTTGAGTGGCTTACAACGAGGCGTTAAGAAGTTTAATACAGCTATTGACTGCAACTCTTTCATCTATCTACCAAGTACATACGACCATACTGCTTGAGTCGGTGCAGGTGAACCAAAGGATAAAAAACTCCGCTTGGGTTTGTTGCGCAAGGTTGGGCATTTATCTACCTTTGTTTTGGCTTCTATGCAACGTCGTCAGCTAAATTGCTAACGGTATATTAGTAACAGTGTATAAGAGGCCAATCTTTGAACACAGAATATGATAACTAATTCAAAAATCCAAGTCTCTGATATCCCATTCATACTTTCACATTATATCTGAATTACGTAGTTTTAACATCTTTTCTTTTTGTTGATGACCACTTCGCTCGCGATCAGCTAAAACAGCCTTAAAATACTTTTTATTTCCATCTCGTTTTGTAATTACCAATTTATTTACTTATTACTACTGACGACTACCACAAGATCTAAAATGAATAACAGCTATACGGGATCCGATGAACTAGATATATCAGTCGTGCCCTCTCAACAGGCTCGCGTATTATGATTTGTCTTTCCTCGGGCCCAACGCCGTGGTAGAGGAGCATGTTCCTTATTACTTATCCCCACCAGATCATTTGTCGTATCGTGTCTCCTCAATATTCTCAAGCCCGAACATCATAGGCACTCTTGCGATTTTAAACACCCTTCTTACGTCTTACGAATCATTGCACCTCGTTCTTTTCGATGTATTGCGTTGCAAGGCAGATATTGCTATATTCTGCCTCGCTCGAGCGAGATCCACACCTTTGTGAATTCCCATCAAGTGGATGCTACAAGATTCCCTCTTACTACTCCTGTGATTGGTTGGTGATTACAGGATGTGTTTGCGTCACGAGCAGCTCGACCTCTGATCCTATGATGTGACAAAGTTGTCGAGACGTGGAAATGTGTTCCCACCGCGCGCCGCCAAAAGGGTCAGGCGAGAGGAGCGCGTGGGAAGTCATTCGAGAAAAGATCATGTAGCGAATCTTTTATCGAGCTTCCCTCCGAGAAGTTGAAAATCCACCCTCCTCACCATTTTCTGGTGGCCAGTCAGATTTGGAGGATGCTGAGGCCTGGTTTTGGACATAATTTCATCTGAAAATGAACGTCGAACCTATGAGATGGTGTGGGTGAGTGTACGGAGGGAATATAACCTTTATATGTTCTGAGCTATCCATGGGTTAGATTGACGAGATGTTGTCCCTATTCAGTCATACAATAGGTTGCCACTTCACGATGAGAACCAGTAATCAAGTGACGGGTTATGGCACTGGTTACCATCCTACCGGCTAACTTTATATTCAAGACCACTCTACGAAAAACACTTGAACAGTTCCTGAAATTAAATCCATTACCACCAGAAGCAATGAATCCTGGAGGAAGGCAAATTTAAGATGAGATGAAGTTAATTGAAAAATGTTTGCCAAGGGATTGATCAAAATCACTTCTTAGTATTAAATTGGAATGGCCAACTTCTTGATCATAAGACCTTACCAAACCACAGCTGTAACTATCATCACTATACAAGCTCACGCCCCCTCAAACAAGCCCAACCAATTGATCGGTGTATAATGGCGGTGTCGTACACAGTCTTGATAAAGATATCCGCCCTATAATCCAGCCTGCTACAACGACGCGGAGCTTCACATCGAAACGAGATCGGCACTCATGAAAGGTCAGATGACTATCAAACCCCGTAACTAGCACATTCATCCGGTCCAAGATCATCCAATCCCCAGGAGAAGGCGCGGGAGGCTGATTTGATCTCCTCGTGAGTGGTTGTTAGTTGACAGGTTAGTCGAAAGTAAACGGGACAATATTCGATTCAGTGAGACTGGGTTACGAGAAGAAATGTTCACATGGGGGGATGTTCAAGACGGATGAGGCGGGCTTAGAAAAACGGGTTTTTCATAGGTCGAGATATGTTAAGATTTGCAGGGTCTTAACTCAGAGTATTGATGGTGGCCAACAACTGTGAAGGATGAAACGGCCTATCGTAATAGGGATAGAGGCGAGAATGGATAAACTAGGGGGTTAGGCCTGTGAACAGCTAACACAATGAAACAACAGTGTGCACATCCCATCTCGCTTAGACTTGTTTATAAATAGCGCCCCTATGATTAATAATGTTGTTAACCAAGCTAGGCATAGCCTGTAACAAGGCCATAGGAAAGAGGTCAAAATGAGGGGCAATGAATGTAAAATCGGAAGCATCATTTTACTAAGGAACGACCAAGAGCACTGTACATGTACATATACATGTAGATGTGTTATCCTTGTCTAAGCTAACCAATTCCTGTTGGATAGACTATATGATACTTGAGCCTTACTCATTAGCAAAAACCATGAATATCGGTGTTTGTGCAGATCACTAATAAAAGATGGATTTAAACGAAATAGAAATTTTGAAATTGTGTTGTTAAGATAGTTTGCCACTCATTGTGACGATAAGACATAATCGTGCTACATAGAGTCGAATCCACTAGAATTGACAATCTAGTATAGTCCCTGTTGGGCGATTTGGGGGATACATACAGCATTCAAGCCAAGCTTGTCACACTTGTTCCATTGGACACATTAGTTAGTACTTCTATTATCAAAGTTTTG
Organism: Podosphaera leucotricha; assembly: GCA_013170925.1. Lineage (NCBI taxonomy): Eukaryota > Fungi > Ascomycota > Leotiomycetes > Helotiales > Erysiphaceae > Podosphaera > Podosphaera leucotricha. The sequence continues at coordinate 24,823 of JAATOF010003885.1, read as the reverse complement.
TCTATATCGATTCAGAAACCTTTCTGGTTTAGGACAAAAGAAAAACTATGTTACGTAATTTAACGGAGACGCTTGAATGGTGTCGAGGTTGTGTGATTCCATTATTTGTTTCCGTGTTTTTTGAAGGACAGGTGAAGAGCTAGGCGCCGATGGAGTAGGAAATAAGGTCGAAAGTTGGATTCTCCCTGGAGCACAATACTACTTTTGTTGCTTTTTCGACGAGTTCATCACACGGGTTCTCCAAGTAATTATTATCTAATTGAACGGCATGATGAGCGAATTTTTGGTTGCCTTGATGGTTTATTTTAGCTACCCAGGTCAAGTTGTTTTGGATAGGTGGGCAAGTTCCCGTGATAAAACCTTTCGACCCATACTCACATAGAATAGTCAGTTTCACAGTACACCAGCTCATATCATTGTTTGACCTGTTGGGGTAGGTTTAGGCGTTGTTTCAGTGATTGTGGCATTATTGGGAGTTTGAGTATCGGAGTTGAAGCCTTTCTCTGAACCCAAGCTAGATATATTTGAGCTTAAACTATTGAGAATTTCATAACTCATTTTTTGGGAGTTCTGGTAATTGGTCGTGTTTTGCGTAGCCGGATATGAGGAAAAGGTAATGAATTACAAGATAAACTCTGGGATCCGGTGAGTATTCCTCATCTGTGACTTATTTGTTGGCCTGTAAATTTTTGAATGGTCCTTCTGTGCACCACTGAACGTAGACTTCTTTATTGGCTTTCTCCTCAAAATGAATCAGATAGTTTCTATTTTTGCCCTTCTTCGCGTGTAACGAGGGTGTCGTTGAAGGTTATCAAGGTACAGGTGTTGAAATCAAAAGATTGATCTTAGAAGATCTTTGGTCTTAAGCTTTCCGGCGAGAAAATAGACTTTCTCAGCGGTGTTACTCCAGACAACTAAACTCGGATGTTTCCAGTGTCAAGATTTCATCCATCTGCGTCCAAGGGTCGATTAAAGCATATATTGTAAGGTGTTCCCCCATAGTCGGCGATGACTTATCATGATCAGGTTGTCTATGGAAAAAATCTCGAGTAGTTACGCGAAGACTTTCTTCTCAATAGGGATGTCAGAGATAATCCAAAACTGCTTCCCGGCATAATTAAGATACGGCTCTATGTCGAGTACAAAGTTTTGTAACTGTAGAATGAGCTTTTCTACGTCCCAAACCTTGAGCGCGTTGTCGCGTCGCTAAGATAACTATTGAAATTAGTAAAACTACTCATTTTTGTACTTATGTGTCTAACACATAATGACAGCAGTTTTTACTCAATCGCCATGTTACCAACCTATAAACAAAAATAAAAGTTTTTAGCTTTTGCAATTCTGATCTTTTCATTCTCTGAGATCGGTCCAGAGTCAATGGCGATGTTCTTTAGATCAAGACTAATATTCACGACGGTTCCCAGAAAACGAATTTCAACGTCAGACTACCCCACTATTAGAACGAGTGTTACCGCCCCTCAAGTTCTTCCTCGATATTTTCAATCTTCAAATAAATGGAACTCAGTTAGATTCCTACATTCTTCACCAGCCGTTGCATCGCCCAAAACATTCACTTATGGAATCGCGGCCTCCTACACAGCCAAGCATCAGGCATATGATTCACAAAAAAACCTTTTTGTTTTTAAACCTTCTCATACAGTTCGATCGCCATTTACAAAAACGAGATTACGGCATCGTAGCGGTCAGGATGACTTCTACGTGAGCCGTGTGGGACGAGGCTCTAATATAGCTATGGGTGTCGCAGATGGTGTGGGTGGCTGGGATAGCGCTGGGCTTGATTCAGCGGAGATTTCAGATGGCTTGTGTACATATATGGCGTACAATGCTTTTACATATAACGCTCAAGAATGGGGGCAGAAATTCGAAGCCCAGAGCCTCATGCAGCGCTCATACAAAGACCTCTTGAATGATAAAAATGTGGCAGGTGGAAGTACCACCGCGTTAGTTGCCGTAGCACAGGCTGATGGGAAGCTAGATGTAGCCAACTTGGGGGACTCGGGATTTATTCAGATCCGGCTCAATGCGATTCATACACAGTCAAAACCCCAGACACACTGTTTCAATACTCCGTACCAACTCACAGTTCTCCCCGGAGTGAGAAGAGTACAAACTCCTGATACCGCAGGTTGCATCTTAGATTATCCTACAGACGCCGATGTATCACAGCATGACCTTCAACACGGGGACGTCGTAGTTTTTGCAACTGATGGATTATGGGATAATCTATTTGCTGCTGAAGTTCTAAAGATTGTCTCACAGACCATGCTTGAATCTCAGGCGTGGGTGTCATCGAAGACTGGGATTATCGTCAGCTCAAATTTATCAGACTTCATCACTTCCACAGACGATAGCCCAACCAATGCTAGCCTGCCGAGCATGCTCGCTCGAAAGATTACGTCAGAGGCTAAGATACAGAGCCATAACATGCGAAGGTGCTCCCCATTTACTCTCGAATTAGCTAAGATGTATCCTGAGGCGGAAGCTATTGGAGGTAAGGTCGATGATATTTGTGTGCTAGTAATGGTCGTGTGTCAGACAGAAAACTAATTTAGAACTTCAAATTGAAGATAAGCAGCAATTAAAAGATGTCAGTTCAAAAACATTATAACTCGGAACTTCACAGGCTCTGAAGAAGCCTGCATACGTGTACACTTCTCAATTCATCACTTTGATATTTTCAGCGCACCGGGCTCGTTCACGTTTTCCATCAACCGACAACTCAAAGATAGAAAGAAATAAAGCAGGAATATTAAAGTCGAGGCGCTGATGGTGCTAATTGTTTTGAATACTGTAACTGGAATGATAATTACTCCATTTAATCATATAAATAGCGCTCCCCTCGGACTGGACGTGTCTATATCACTCGGCACAACAAGAAAACAAGCCTAGCTACTCCTAATGCGGTTACTTTAGAACTTGCGCCTCCACTTTCTCTACCTCACGTGCAAGCTCTTTCGGATGGTCTTATTGAATTTGATGTGTTCTGTAGTTTAAACTCAATGATATGTGCCTGTCGAGATGAAATCTAGATGACTTGGCATCGAGCTACAAGTAGACTACACAAGGTCATACACGGTAGCTCGCAATCCTGGCCAAATAGAAGGCAAACCCACATGAAGAATTACAATAAATGAATAATTTCAGCTACACGTCATTGTTACCTATTTTTCCCTTTCGGACAATTTTTAACCCTGACTTGAAAAGAATATCAACAAGCTAAAAACATAAAAAAACTTTAAAAGAATAAAATAATGCGCCCATTTTTGATCCTAGAGCTCAAGTGGCGCTGCGAAAACGAGGAAGAAGAGATGATCTGTGACAAGACGACACGAACGATGGGAATGCACATGTATGCATTCAGTCAAGTTCCTTCTAAGTCCCGCCTATGACAAACTGCCTTGAGCTGTGAAAGCATTTCTGCCTGTCACTCACGGGATAGATCCGAGAGGTTCATCCTGGCTATCCCAGTTCCGTATCTTGTCCATTGTTGCCGGCTCGCGTGAGGCGAGATATATGTGGGATTAGCCCCTGTGTGGCTGGTGAGAATCGATGTCACGGACTGATGCACGATTTCATCAAACGGCGTAAACCAAATCTATTATAATTCTATACAGGTAGAAGAGAGAAAAGGAAGCGGCGGTTGACATGAGTACACTAGTACACGTGATAATGATACCCCTGAAACACATGTGGAGAGATCTACATTAGTAGTAGCTGTGATTCCGTAACAGTCGTAATTTACAATGAGTCTTTCGTTGTTAATATTGAAAAGATGAAGCACTTGAGGGGAGGAAAGTAAACATGAAGATTCCTTTGCTAGATTTTAATAATTAACTGATTTTATATTTGGACTTGCTCTGATGTTCACCACCATCCATTGATCCCATCACACTGATAGTTTTGAATGTGTGTTAAGTTCTTTTTGAATCACTTCAAGTCTTTTCCACAATGCATGTATACATGGACTGCGAGACACTTCTTAGCACTTTCCAGGTCATCGTCTGATATTACCCTAAACGAGCTCTCCATAAAACTAGACCAGATGCTACTTACTACCATTTTTATGCTAGAAAAAGATGAAGATAGATATCCACTTATTATCTCCAACGTGCCGGTGGTAAAATTATTTTTGGAGCTAAGCTCAATTGATCATAGTTTGATACTGTCGCAATATTCTATTAATTTTGGTCCTGTTTGATAAACTTAATTCCAATTTTTTTGATCAAAACAAAATATTTACATCGTAGCTTGTTTTCTACTGCTCCATGGCTTCATTTACCTGGGCGCTATGTTTATTCTGAGAGGAAAACGTTATGTCAAGTGTAACATCAACTTCTAAGATACTGTAACAGGCTTCTACAAATGTACTTTTCTCCCCACGCGTTCAAAATAATTCAATATTGGATTTATAATTAACATAGATAAATCAAAATACTATCAGTCTACCGAATTTAGAAAATCTCATTTTTTTTATTGGTAGAGTTACCGGGCGGGGCACACTCGATTATTTTTGCCACAACTTGTTATAATCATTATATCCAGTATTCTGTAGCCATATTTAGCCTTAAAAACTGTTGTAACTACTCAGATCGTGAAAAAGATTGATAGATACACTTTTGAAAAATTTTCAATGTGGGGAGAAATATGCGCTAAGAGAATTTTCGGTAAACATTCGAACATTAAAGTCACGAACTGTACATCCTGTAGATTTAACCCTCTAGCTCTTGTCGACCTCCACCGCTAGAGACGGGTCGGATCAGCTGATATCAGGTGGTATAAATGTATGTGACCCTGAGGCTATGAGCTGAGGTTGTCACAGATACAATACGAAGATCTTCATTAGGCAAAATAACCTTAATCGATCAAGACCAGCTCCAATTCCAGGAAAAAATAGGACAATAAGCTCATAACTTGAATATTGATTCAGCTCCGAGCAATAGTAAAGCATATGAATTTAGCAACAGGAGGAAGCCCTGGAGGAATGCTGCAGATAAGTAACATTATAATATCTGGTCTTATAAATTAGCGATACTCAAACAGTAGATCAAACTGCCCAAACGGTCAGATCTTGTATTTTTTGACATCTGCTCAGAGTCGGAAGCTGTTAAGGTAAGGTTCCTGCCGAAAGGTAGAATTTTCGAATAACAAATGAGTCTCGTCTTCATATATTGCGCGATTTGTAGACACAGTGAGCAAGCAGTCTGGTCGATCCCTGTGAAACAGTTCAATCATGATTCTAATCTATTAAATGATTGGTAACAAATCCCATAGTCTAATTGGCCACAAATAGATAATGATGCATGCGTATATGCATTCAATAACCTTTATTTGGCATATAATTGGTGCTCAGGCGTAGTTCTGATAATTTTAGTGACTCTAGCCGAGACTAAGAAAAGAGACCTACATATTTCTATGAAAAATCAGTCTTAATTTTTTTTCATTAAAAAGAAGACAATCTATTCAGTCTCGATAGCATCGGGCGCAGTGCCCGTGGCTATTGACTCTTCCATATCTTTCTTCTCTTGGACTATTCCGAGCTTGGACGAGCCTACAAACTTAAGTCAAAGAAAAGTAAAAAGAATTCTTTACCTGTCCTCCATTGGAAGCAAAAGCATCACCTTTCTTCGGGGTATCATACTCTTCAACCTCGTAGCTCGAGGTTCAAGGCTTTTTTCCAAGGCTTTTCCCTTTTTCTCTAGAATTAGTATCAGAAATACTTCGAGATACTATTGTGGTAAAGAGCTTGGACTATACCTTTTGGAGAATTAATCTTTCTTTTATTTGCTTCACTTTTCTTCCTGCCTCATTTTTGCTGAAGCTTGTCTTCTCGGGAGCGACTTCGGCCCAGACTGATTGTCCTGAGGCGAGGAATAGAAAAACATGAAGGGCGGCAAAAAGAATACGAGCAAGGTTAAAAGAAAATCGTAACATCCTGCTAGAAGCTAAAAGTGTTCACACCTGAGAATGAAATAGTGAAAATGTGTAAGAAGAGACAGGTATTATCGCGAAAAAAAAGTTGAAAGTTGAAAAGAATGAAGTTACTTTAGGAGAGGCAAAAGGTTCCCTAATATACCTTGACAGGCACTTTCCCCAAGTGTTTGTGAGCCACTCTAGAACGTTCCTCCCTTTACGATAAAGGACCATCGGCGAATTGCATACTATAATAAGAGGACAATTGTGCTTGGTAGATGTTCCTGAATAAAAACATATTTGTTTGGAATCAACTTTCGTGTATGAGGGACTTTTAACACCGATCAAAGAGGTCTAGCCTTTCTCACTGGCAAGACTATACCATTGAGTTATTTAGACTAGTTCATGAACACATGACTGACTGACATCTTATTATTTTTTTATGAGGCTCTTCTTTTATCTAATGATGCTTTATGGACACGGTTTTCTGAGATCCAATCGAAATCCGAGGTATCCATACACAAGATGATACTACCACATATTTGTTTAATATGCATCGTCTTTTTCAACCAGAATGGTTCTATCAGATACTCTATTCATATGACTGTTAGTTATCGGTAACAGTATTTAAATTTCAGGAATGTTTTGGCGACAAAGTTGAAATAAGTTTAATAGTATAGTTTTATGGCATGAAGAGTATTTCTTTCAAAAGCAAAAAGATTCATTGGACACACTATATGAAGATAAGTCGTCTCACAATTAAACACAGAGCAACGATTGCTTCAACCAAAGAAACAGAAGAACACTACCCAGTAGCTTGACATATAGTCGAGAAAAAATCATGTGGTTGGTCTAACAGCGCTCCTGCAATCTGCGATAGGAAACTCGTCAATTGTCTTAAATGAATAAGTAAAATTGTAAGTCTGTGATCAACCGAGTGTGAGGCAACATGATGTAGATGGACGGTAAATGAATGGTTAACTCATGTGACTAAAGTCATTGTATTGTTATAAATATGTATCACGTGAATATTGTCTGGCATGTAAGGATGATAAATTACATGTAGTGAAAGGTTTTCACTTATACACTAAGATGACTAAGCAGCATTTCTTGACATCACTGCATAAGTAGTAATTATCATCCTAGATAACCTTAGATAATATACATATACACTGTGTTTTCCCCTACCTTGCCTTAACTGTCCTATGATCTAGAATCATAATACCTATAGGCTATGACACTAATGACGACGGAGGTCCTTTCTATAGTTGAATGACTCAGCTTGACGTTGGAACACATACCTAGATTTCATTTGCAGATACCACTTGTAGTTAATGCCTTACGACATGTAACCTCTTGTTAACTGAGTATGCCTTCGTCACTTTACGAGAACAGCGACACCGCGAGAAATGTGGCTTGTGGGTCTTGCTGGACTCGAAACAGCTTTCTCCTGTCTCAAATGGGGCATGTGTTCAGGTTACCCAGACTCTACTTGGTTGAACGGCCTGGACGATGCACCAAGTCCTAATTGTGTGTTTGTAATTAGGCCTCCTTCGTATTCTGTTTATTTCTCTAGCGTATATTAGACGCCGTGGCATTGGTAACTGACAACGAACGATTGGGTACGAGGGGTAGAATTAAAGGGACAGATAGAAACTGTAATTAATTTTGGTACTATTCAATTGTTCGCAATTGTCAGTTGGTCCTCAATTGGTCTACTAAACTCTTGTCTTTAGCTTCTACGCAAAACGAGAAACATATTTATCTGGAGTCGTGGGTTTTCTACGCTGAGCGGATTCTATTCGATTTACATAAATAAGAATAATAAATTTGGGCGAATTGTTCATGGGTCTCGTGGCCTCAACTTCAATAGCTTGAAAATAAATGATGTGATGAATTCTGTACAAATCTACATGTATGTCCCCTAACTTTGACTCTTCACTGTCATTAATATCCAGGTACAAAAGGATGAGCCGTACACCGTGCTAGGGTCAACTTTAAGCCCTCCCAAAGTCTATCATTCTGTTCTTCAGTGACTAGGTAGATATAGCTACGTTTACATACAGCGACTGAATTCAAAAGTGGTAGATACTCAGCTTGGAGACACTTCGAGAAGACCAGAGTGAGTGAGAGTCAAGCTGAGTGAGTATTATTCCGAAGATGAGAAAGTCTCTGGTCAATTATTTCATCTGACAGGAAAAGAACTTATTTAATTCTTCTACCTTGGTACTTGCTTATGTAAATTCATGAAGTAATTGACTTAACTGAGTAAACATACCAGATATAGGGTAGTGCCCAAATTATTCAAGATCTTTAAAGTTTAACTTATTTAAAATAAGTCTAAATCCAATTAACAAATTGTTTTTTCAACAAGGAAGATTCCGTATTTCTCTTTCAGTTCTTTCATGATGGGATCATTAATCTTTGACGTCATCGGGGCAAGTATTCCCTTCTCTGAAATTGTTCCATCAAGGACTTGCTTTACGGCAACACCACATGGCACACCAACCAACTTGGCCATGGCTGAGTATCCGTTGGGATCACCATATTCTACTAAAGTAGATGTCCTAGTTTCTCTCTTACCGTGGGCATCTTCGATTTCAAATTTATGCTGCAACACGACCAAATCACGCTCACCCTTTTCAAATTGCATTTTCTTCTCTAGAGTAGCGCAGAGGGTATCCAGCGGATTGCCTCGTGGAATAATTTTCTCGTCTGAGAATATTCCCACCCACGATAGTCCACTTAAAATCCGCTCCTTCTCTTCCGTGCTCTTAAATTCTGCTTTAGAAGAAATTGCCCACTTGAGGTCTGCTTCACTCGATGAAGAAGCAGAGAGAATTTTTTGGGAAGCCTCTTTCCATGAGATGGGCTCATTCAAGAAAGGTTTGGCTTCATCACTGAGGAATTGCATGTCGACCAAGACGCGGATAAACTCGGGGAAACCTTGATACCTAAGAGTCCCACGAATAATAGTTTGTGCCTCCGGAATATTGTATCGTTCTTTGTATGGGGTTGAATCTCTATTGGGATATGCGACGAATGCGAATCCTGGGTAAATAAAATAGGGTTTGGCTGTTCCCATTAAATCTTTGCCATGAATTTCAACGATTTTACCGTCTTTGTAGTACTTTGCCGCATTTCTCAAAGCTAGTAAGACGCCTCGTGAAGACCATGAAAACTTATAACCTAGCGGATTATCTGAATCTTCAGGGGATGGTAATCCTCCACAATATGAGAGAAATGATATGATTTTCCCACCAGCTTTATGGACTTCCTCAATGGTCTTAATAGCATAAAGATGATCAAGCCCTGGGTCTAGGCCAATTTCATTCATGACGGTAATACCTGCATCTTTGGCCTCTTGATCCAAATCTAGCATTGCTGGAGAGACATAGCTTGTAGTGACGACATTCTTCTTGTTTCGAATAGCTGACTTGATGACCATGACATGGAAAGTATATGGAATCAGGCTAATAACCAAATCGGTCTTAGCCATCTCAGTATCAAGTGCTTTATCGTCCGTGACATCCAAGGAGATTGGCTCTGCATTTTTTACTCCCTCACAGAGTTGTTTAGCTCTACCAAGAGTTCGACAGGCTGTTGTTATAAAATTAGTAAGCTTGTCATAGCAAAGGGCCTTGGCACCAGACCGACAGAAATTTTGACGCCAGCATCGCTGAGAATATCAAGGGTCGGACGTGTTACAAAGCCCGCACCGAGCATGAGAACTTTTCTGATACTATATTAGAGATAATGGCCATGAATTGTTTGATTGGCGAAAACAAACTTTAATCCAGCCATGATTTATGATTTGGAAATAATCACAGTGCATTCAATTTGATATTTATATAGGGTAAATGATTCCTCCAATTCAAAATGAAAGATTTGTGGGTATCTATCCCTAATTAGTGCCTAGCGCAGGATTTCAGATTGAATTTCAACTATAAATAATTTAGTTCCCTTACCTCGCGAACACCAACATTTCTAATGATAAATTTTTACCATGTCTGCCCTTGACGCCTTTTGGGCTGCACCACCAGTCTCAAGGTTTGCCATGCTTGATCTGTACAGTTCGTTCCCGTGTTGATTCTGATACAGATTAGGACTATCGCTACAGCAGCTTTGCTGCTTTCAATTTCAGTTTATTCTGGGTTTTTGCCCGGGCATCTAGTAATATTCGATCTTTCTTCTCTCTGGGCGTTGCCCCCTCAACTGTGGAGACTTGTTACTCCCTTTTTAATTACCGGTAAAGACTTGAGTATCATATTTGATACTTACTTTTGTAAGAAAATGTTCTTACACTGACTGACATTCTATGCTAACCAAGCACAGTGTACCAATACGGATCAAAATTAGAATCTGCGTCGCCTAGATTCTCTCGACCAGGAGAATTTTTCACATACTTTTTATTCGTCTGCTCTATAATAACTGTAAGTTTCTTTTCATCGCACAATTTACTCAAACACACCTCATATTATCTGCCCGCATAGTGCTTCCTTTCAACTATTGCGGTTCCTGGAAATGAGGAAGATTACCCTTACATCTTAGCTGGCCCGTCATTCGCAATCAATCCAAGGGCTTGTCTACGGTGTAGGCATGGTGGGATTAACCTAGAGAATACTCGTGATGATTCATTCATTTCACTCGAGTGGTTGTGGATCCCTACATTTGCTTTTCAATCTTAAGAATGATTTATCCCTTATTCGTCTAACATTAGTCAGATACTCAACCTGTTCATCGCCGGAGGCATAATTTTTACGTCAGCTCTCGTGTTGGCTTTCGCATATACATCATCCCAAGATGACCGTGGACAGAAGGCGAACTTTTTCATAATAACCATTCCAGCTGAGTGGGTACCTTTTACCATGCTTCTTATGAATTTTATGATGGCTGGCCCATACAGCGCAAAAGTACAATTAACAGGTCTTATTGCCGCTCATCTTCACGATTTTCTCACTAGATTATGGCCACTTTTTGGCGGGGGCTCAAATCTTGTCCCGACTCCGAGTGTCATTTCACACTTCTGGGAGCCAAGAAACTCAGGATTTAACCCTCGCTCATATGGCACCACATTTGATCCCACTCAACGGACTTCAGCAACCTCTACGAGCTTATCTGGTAGGGTTCTACCTCAGTCGTGGCAGAGTCGAGGTTCAGGTCATAGACTAGGTGGTGGTTAACTCACATTTCATGTTTTCAATGACTGATGACACATACTTAAACAGCATTTCTTACAATCGAGTTTAAAATTTAACTATTATGACCTACGAGGTAAGGGACTGCTGACTTCATAGGGAACTCAGGTCAATTTGATATACTGTTTGATGCCTTACATTAATCAGCCAATTTGCCCTTGATGAATTATGTGACATTGATAAACTTCTGCTGATATTAGTCATACATATTAGAAATAACATGAAGTAGATAGTCGTATTTCAATCTTTCTATGAAATTTTCGGTTGTAGTATATCTACTCACACTCTTCCCAACCCTAATATTTTCCCCGACTTATCAAATGAAATATTTTTGGCTCCGCGTAGTATATACGCAATTATTTCTACAATTATTCTGAGACACGGAAGTCTGTATAATCCATCTAATCGGTGCTTAGAATACTGTCTAAGTCGGCACTATCTCTAAGTTTTATTTCACAATAGTTTAGAGTGTTATGGCAATTTTCAAAGTTTGTTCTCAAGGCCCGAGACCCTTTCAATTAAACTTAGACACTCAAGGAGTGGATTCACATCAGTATACAAATCCTGATGATTTTCAATGGATATCTTGTTACACATAAAAATTTAATGATTCAAGAGACCTCCAACGCCAGGTTAATAATACACTTACCCTTAACTCCCCCAAACATTTTGTCAATCAATGCTAGGCAAAATCAAAGGACTCGCACTCGAGTCCATTCGCGTACCTGAAGTCCCAGGTTTAATCCATTTTGTGCCCACCACTCCCGAACTTTCAAACTAATAGCTTCATTACGGACACAGTCTTCTAATGCTTCTTCAATGTCACAAGTTTTATATTCGACTTTTCGACCTGGACGCTCATCGGTCCCCCGACTCAAATCCTTCCACCATTGGAGCACATGAAGGTGTCCATTTTTCGTCGGATCTACTAAAATTTTGCTATCAAAAACCATTTTCTCGCCTCTCAGTTCTCGCCATGTTTCTAATGCCTCGACGTGGCCATGTTGTGATGCTACCTTTGCCACGCTTTCCGAGTGTCCAACCGGTATTCGAGAGTGGTCCCACCAACGCAAAATGAGAGCTTGATTGTTCTGTGCAGCAGTGAGAAGAGATTTTCCCGGTAAAAGAGGGAGTGGGGGATGTATTTCGGAGAATCGATTTAGTACTTCGGCGTTGGAAAGCCTGCGAGAGGATGTTTCAAGCTCGAGAGGGAAGCTTCCTTGATGAATACTGCAATTTTTCCACCATTCTAAAACAGCCAAATGACCTTTCGATGATGCTTGCTCCATTGCTGCCTCTGTATACTTGATAGGCAAACCTGAATGTCGCCACCAATCAAGCACGTGTATAAAGCCCATTTTTGATGCTCCATCCACTGCTTCGGGGGTATAGTCCTTGGAGGTAATAGAGGGCGAGTTAAGCCACCAATCAAGAACTTGGGTGCGTCCATATACTGCAGATGCCTTAGTAGGCAAGATCTTTCTTCCAAACGAAGCTCGAAAAAGGTCTTTGTGATTATTCTCCAAGTATAGGAGGAGGTCCAAAAGACAAAACTTAATAATCAAATTGACACAGATATTTGATAATAATTTAAAATTATCAGGAGCCTCCTGTAGTTTGTCAATAATCTTTTGAGTCGGTGAGGTAAGAATAACACGTTCAAGCGATCGCATGTAATTGTCTAGTTTAGGATCCGATACTGTTGCTCTACACTGCCACTCTATCGGAGTAGGAATGTTCGCATAGATGTTAAGTGCTCTTGAAACTTCCCAATCTCCGACTTGTTCAAAAATAAGAGTCCAAATCTCAGTAGGTAATGCAACTGTTTTTTTTCGTTTCCCGAGTGATGAAGTCGATGCTCTCAGAGCGGCCGAGTTTATCTCATGTCTATCAGCTTTCGAATCAGCCCGGTCTTCAATAACGTTAACTATGTCGCTAAGGCCATCCCATTCTAACATGCGCTTATCGGTTTCTGAGCCATTATACTGCCACAATATCGGTGACATGATATGAATCCATGGCCACTTCCGGCGCACTTTTCGGAATTGTTTCTGAGTAAACGGATTCTCCCACATCAAAGTCGTCATACCAGGAACTAGCAGTATACTTCTAGATGCATTCCATCCTCGTAATATTTCTAGGAGCAAACAGTCTGTGAATCCATAGATCATTTTGGCAAAAGTGTCGGCATCAATAGGTGCCAGCACCATCAAATCTGCCCATTGACAAAGCTCGTATGCTTGTTTTTTTGCCAATTCAGCGCGCATCAAGTCTTCAGATCTACTTGTCCCACTCATACCCCGATGCCGTCCGAAATATATATTTCGTAGGACTGACGTCCCATGTTGTAGCGGTAATATCAGCGGCGACTCCTCACCTTCTATGATTGCTCTCGTCTCGAGATTGGAATTCTTCGAGAGCCGCATAATCAAGGCATGTGCCTGTGCTGTATCCTCGGATCCGCTGGATGCAACAAGGACCCGGAGTTTCTGGATCACGTTCGTCTTCATGACTTTTCTCGTTGAAAATAATCAAATCATTCGCAGTTATGATCGTCCTGTGGAAAACATAGAGTTAGTTCACGATGCGTGTGTGAGAGACCAAAATTACTTAGCAGAGATTTTCGAGAAAGAGCACAAATCAACGAGGATTGATGATGTTTGTGGCGGCATCAGCACTGCTTCACACGTATCCGAGAGGGTACCGAGGGTGAGGCCCTTGAAAAATTAGGAATATTTAAGATCTTTGCGTCTCGCTCAGTGAGCGAGCTGAAACTATGTGTAGAGAGGGGGCAAAGAGGGGTATGCGTGGTCTTTTTATCACCTCTTCACGCTTGTGACTTCAGGCAAGTAGACCGATCCCCAGCAGTGGCAAATATACAACAAGCGAAATACATCAGGTCATTGAGACGTAATTAATGGTACTCATTTTCCCTTGGGACGTTTGTTCAAGTTACAAGCGTGCGACGCAGTTCAAGCTCAGGTGCGATGTTGATAGATTACTACATGTAGTTAAACTTGAGGCCCAGAACCCAAGCCCGACCGAGTAAATTACCCGTATTTTTTCTGAGCTTTGATATAGTTAAGGGATAAGTTTACCCCTCTAGCCCCGTTTTTCATTGGATATTACCTGAGAGAGAGATAGTACAGTACTTACTTATCTTCTGGAGGGGCTGAGCTTATCCTGCAATGTAGGAACGTGATTTTTTGCAATATATTGTTTAAATGCATGATCCACCACAACTTTAGTAGTCCATAAACTTGCACAAACAAATATGCACTAACTATCTTTAGTCTACATAAAAGTTTTTTGTGCGGCAATTCTCCATCACATGTAAATACAAACGCGTGTAAATAATGTTTTAAGCTTACGTAATTTAGAGCTAGAATAATTATAGATATTTCACCTGTGAGTACTAACGAGGCGTGAAGGGGAGTTTTTGTCGAGGGGAGTGCTTTTGTATTATTCAGAAATTACCAATCACTAACCAACGACCAGTCAGCTAGTGATCAAATATGGCCAGCCAACACCTAAACTACGCAAACTATAATCACTTACTTTATCAACAACCCGAGTCGATTAGAAAAGTTGACCCTGCTTGCTGACTTGTGGTAAACTGTTTTGCGGATGAATCTCACCCTAAATTCCATCACCATATAATCTGGCTTTCATCCATTGAATTCAACAAAAAAATTCAAAATTATCGATGACAATCTGCTTTGTCTACGAAGATGATGTCAAGGAGCAAGTTGTAACTTCTCTGCTGAAGGATAATTTCCTCATGGTCATAGCAATCATGTCAACACATGAAGGAGCTTAGGAAATAGCACAGGTGAACATAGTTTTAACCATATAACAACTAACCTCGACAATCCCCCACTTCTCTATATTAACTGACAACGAAGCTATGATAGAGCGTACGAAGACAAAGAACGAAACGTATCAAAATAGCAGAACGTATGGAGGTTAGGTATTTCCACATTCTAGACGAAATGGGTATGGGAAATAACTTGAAAGCGCTGTACAACATATACCAAATACATGATGATTAGCAACCCCCCAAATATATCGTTCCTTCCACAATTTCTGGATCCGGATGCGACATGGCCTACTGATTCACTACATCAGAACTGAACAACTTGAATCGCTCCGGTATATCACGGGACGCCGCTGTATTCGCTGTATTAGGACGATTAACGTGAGATGCCGTCTGAAATAGTTTGAGTATAAAATATATGATACAAGCAATACAAAGTCTAATAGGGTTGAATAAGGTAACCTGGAAAAGCTGAAATGCCACGTATATTAAATAAAAGATGTGGTCTTTGACTATCGACTTGAATATATCGTACACGAAGAACAAACACTGTGGCTGTGCGCAAAATAAGAGTTCATCGCCAAATTATCACTGTTATAAATCACAATTTTTTGCTTCGAATCTTGAGTGTACAATTAAACTTGTTCAGAGCAGAAATATATTTCAAGGTCCATCAATACAAACGAAGAATGTGATGATTGGATTGTCTTTTTTCACTATGACAAAGCATCTGATAAAGGGATTTTAAGTTCATGGTCAAGTAATTTGAAGAGTTAATGATATGCCGAGTCAATTCGCCCGAAAATATTCATTTGTATTGAAATGTTCAAAAAATTTAAAAGCAAATAAATCCATATATATAACACTTATCGTAACATCAGAAGGGTATTTGAAGGAAAACGCTAGACGAAAGAGAGACCATAGTAAAAATCTCGAAACCCAATAAACACAACGCTTGTAACCACACTTTAGTCAACGCCATCGGTCGCGTGCAACATAACTATAGAATCCCATCAAAAATAGTTAATAGATGAACGAGAATGCTTCATATCAAGAGATACTTCTTCCTCGACTCTGAATGGTTAAAAACCTTCTCCTTTCGGGAACATCTGAAATTGGCTGTGAAGATATAGAATTAGATCCCATGATTGGACTTGTTGAAACTGCATTGTAGAGCCCATTGGTATGAGTGTCATATATTGGAACACTATTGGCGGTATTAAGGCTAGAGAATCCTAAAGTAGGACTCGGTGTTTTTGATAATGCTGCTTCGTAATTTGGGAGATTATCGTTATTCATATCAAGCACAGTTCGGTATGACGGAACCTTACTTAATTCTTCTAAGCTAGAAATATCAATATTTTTAGATGGACGCCGAGAGCTTGCCATGTTCAATTGATCTTCGACACCACCGCTACCTCGTCGGCTGAGAGGAGTACTGTTATTTCCGGAATTATTTCCAGAGCTATTCCTCGAGGCATGTTGAAACTCAGAAAGGAAGTAACTATCGACGAAGGTTCCTGGTTCGCCTTCAGTATTAGGGTATAAGTGTGGTGTACTCGTGCCAGAGCTAGCTAACGCCGTTAGACGACGGAAGCTACTATTTCTCGAACTAAAGCTGATATTTTGAAGGCGTGACGAAAGTGCTGCTGGAGGCACAGCACCTGGGGCAGTTGATCTTGGAGATAAAGTTCCATCGAGAGATGCAAGATTCTCACATGAAGCATTTCGCGATCGGCCAAATACTGGCGTATTCATTCCTGATAGAACTGCAGGGGTTAATAAATCCGATGAATATGTGTCTGCGTAAGGCTGGTCCAATACATGATCTCCATATAGCGGTGGCGCATGCCGAACAATCCCGCCTGGGTATGAAGTCTCAAGGTTTTGATTGATTAGCTCACCATTGACTGTGGGAGGTTGACAGGATGATAAGATCGTTATGGGAATTGTTGCCCGAAGCTAGACGTGTCAGTGAGTAATTTGGGTGGCAAACATGCGGGTGAAATACCTCAGAGAGATGTCCATCTGGATTATGGAGAGAAATGTTGAATTTTATTTTATGCCGGATTTTAATGCCATGAATATCACAGTCTTGAAGGCATTCATTCATTGTCTTTGGCAACGGTAGCTGTTCGGTCAAAAGATGACCATCTTGTCCGTTCTCGAACAAGATATCTTGGTAGCTTTCATCCGTCATCTGAAAATTCCATGTACCGATTATCCTTTCATTCTTATAGCTTTTTAACGTTTCTGGCCGTGAAGTATACCCTGTCGTTAGATCTATCAATTCACAAATTTGACACTTAATGTTTCCAATCTGAAGTCCTTTAAGGAGCGTGGCAAATTTCATCTCCACATCAACTGCTGTGCCGAGAATGACTGCTTTCTGTGGAACCATAACTGAGTATTCCACTTTATTTGGCCATACATTTTCAATACTTATTGGCTGAGTCAGCTCAGAATCGGCAGAGTCAAGTGTCCTCACGATCCGAACCCGTTTCTCTGCATGAAGATCGTGGAATAATTTTCCGCGGACGACTACTGCTTTTAGCTTGTAGATTAAATGAGTATCGGGTAGCCCTTCCACGCTCTCGGCCATTGAGCCAGGAATAATAAGATCAAACGGCCACTCATACTTCCCTGGGTGCAAAATGGAACCTTTAGAAGATGTCCCTGACCCGTTCGGAGCAACAAAAGGTGCCCATTTGTGATGGAAAATTTCACAATTTCTTTGAAGATGTACCTCGGCATCTTGGTGATATCGCTTCTCGGGCCAGCTACTTTTTATCAGAAAAGTACTTTAGGCCGTTAGATGAAGACGCGGAAAAGGCCTACGAGATTCTTAAATTTCCACCCATCCTTAGATAGACTTCTTCAACTTTCATAGTTTGATGAAGAGATAGCACTACAACGCCTGTTAAGAGTTGACTCGGGGCCGACTCAGGGTCTCCATGGAGTACAATAATGTCGTTTTTTAAACTATATCTTAGTCAGTATCTGAGGCTAAAAAAGTAAATAAATACTACGCACCGAATTTCAAAGACAGTAGCGCCATTGGATTTGCCGGTTAAAGCTGACAACAGTTTTGGCATGACTTTTGTCTAGGGAGTCTCCCGATAGATGAATTGATAAGCCAGGAGCAAGTCACTATGATTTACTGCCACAGAAGAAAAGTTGCTTGGGGAGAGATCTCAATGTACAGACATTATCGACTTGTCAGAGCTGAAGAAAGTGGAAACAAAGGTTGCTTGAACTACTTGAGATCAACTTGTAGGTTATATTTGATTATAGATACGTGACAGGCCTCCTTTTCAACAACACACCAAGTGTTTCTGGAGGAGATATAAGCTCTCCATATCTGATCAACTAAGTTACTCTTTGGTATCTTGTTCATAATGCCCATTATAGAAACTTGGCATTGTTTACTATATCTATGGCATGTGCTATCCCTGCTAGGGAAAACGTTAATCTGTGAACCAATCAAAAGGATCCAACCTGGATGAGTGTGGAAAATGGACGAGTCAATACTAGACGGGCCGAGTTCCCGTGTTTTCCGATTAAATCCTTCCGAAAAAGAGCTTTCCTAGTCAGCTATTTATTTTATCGGACGAGAAGATGTGAGCAAGTGAGTAAGTGGATTGGTAGAAAATAAGCATTGGGAGGATGCCAAGTAAACTGATAATTCGTATTTTGATGTGCCAGGCGGGTAACAGATTTTAGCGTTGTTGAGGAGCATGAGATGGGGCTGGATTACGTTATCTATTGACCATATTAGTGACAAGCGTAAACAAATCGACCGACCAGATTAAATAAATCTCTTGAACCGAAATATATGCATCCTGCGTTGTAAAATGCTGCTATCAACGTCGTATTGACTGATCTCTTCACAATTCTGAGCTGCACATCCAACAATTGTAGCAAATTCTTTTCGAAATAAAAAGTTCAACATACAGGTACAGCGTATCATGGGAAGAATATTTTTATTCGAGTCCGTTGATAGCAAGCATCCTTGATCGAGATATGAGTCGGTGGCTTTCCGAGATGAGGTGTGGAGAATATTGCGAATTGACGAAAGCGTTCTGGCCAGGCGATCAATCAATCTATCATTTAGTAACCTGAGTTGGCTCACTCGAGTGCTACTCCTGCTTATAAGCACGTATATTCATCGTTAATTTGTTTCGATGATCAAGGTAATTAGTGTTTAGTTGGATGGCTTTGAATTTCAAAGTAGCTGATGGTTTGGGTAACGCAATTGACATAAACACTTTCTCTCATTTACATCAAACTATTGTCTGGCTCAGGAAGGCTACGCAAGGCTGAAACCCCCTCAGAGGGGCTGTATTGAGATTTTCATGTTGCCGAGGATACCACCGTAAGCAGCTCGGGCCCTTATCAGCAAATCATTCTTCGCAGAAAATGTGCACAATTATTTATATAATTACATATGCTGACGAATCACGGATTATTTCTTTTCACACAGGACAAAAGTTTTTTTTTTCTTGAGTCAATTTTTATTTCCATAATGCACTTTCATATACTTACATAATCATATCGAACACATCTCATCCTTCCCGCCGTCTTGTTTCTAGGTGTGGAAAAGGAACCCCTTTTCATCATGTTACAACCATCAACCATCAGTCAAGCACATATTATCATCGATCACCATGAACCCGAATCTTTTGAATCATTCTGGAATGTACATACCTTAGGAACAGATCATCTTCCTTCTCAGAAGACAAAGGAGCAGTTTTGGCCAGGAAAGCTATTAACCAAATCCAGCCGTTGAAATCTATTTCAATGGATAGAATTTGAATCCTAGCCCAAAAACCTATTCACGTTTTATTAAAGCATTAATGAAGCGATATGTGGAAGAGTGAGTCTTCTGTACAGCAACATTGCTAAAAGGTGCTACGGTGAAGGACTCAGATTCTCTGCGTTTAACGCTTGATGTATACATATACATGTATCCGGCTACACAGAAAAATTGGAGAAATACTAGTAAAACTTAGGCCTGAGCATAATAATGATTTCTCAAAGGACCCGGAATCTAGCTCACAATTATCTAGCGGTAAAGAGTAAATTTACGAATCCAGTGCTTTCAATTTATTGATAAAATTCCCTCATTACTCTGAAATTTCCACTAACATAAAAAATCCAGGTATCACATCATCTCGTCGTTTTTTGATCTTCAGTATCTATTCTTATTCCAGTGGGACAGTCTCCTCCTACAGAGCTCGCATTGTAGACCTACGTACATAACTAGAGTAAGTTCCCCTCATTCTCAATTATTTAACTTGCCAAGAAATTTGGCTTAAGGCTTGCCTGAACAGCAGCGAGAAGTCCTGAGTAATTTAAAGTTCTTTAAGATTTTTTAAAGACTGGGTTTGACTTAATTCGTCTTAAAATTGCTAGTACGTACGAAAGATACGAAGAATTAATTGGGGCGATAGGATAAGAGATCGCATTTTTCCAGTCACGTTACTCATATTGAATCATTACTTCGACGTTGACAACGAAAACATGAGTCAGTGGAAAACTCAGACGCGTAATCGGCGATGTTGACGTCAGATCGTGTGCGCGCACATGCGCCAAGTCTGGATAAATAGAATTAGGTCTAGTGTTAAATCGTGATCAAAATCTTATTTATAATTTTTAGTCCAATTAACTAACTAGCAAACCACCATTTTTAGATACACTTAATCTCTTGGAACATCCAATTTACCTTCATGGTAAATCCATCACAGGAAATCTAAATCTAAAAATGAAAATGTTGTGAGATTATTAAGACTTCGCAAGAGATCCCATTTAGGACAATATTCTGAAGAAGGATAACCAAGGGCGTTGGCGGAGTAACTAGATGACACGCATGACACGTGACGTTCCTACGTAGATGCTCAAATAGATGCAACGATGATAGATCAAAATATCCACCCATCAGGACATTTTTGGCTACTTGCATGTACATGTATTTCGAGGGATCCCTATATTGATCCTATAGAGAAATAAGTCATGATCTACAGATCAAGTGCTAGGTACTAAATATGGATGGGAACGTGGCAGGCTCGCTTTGTTCCTAAATATGGGATTGTATGCTTCAACTTACAGCCTGCCTGCTCCATCTTCCCCAGACTCCAAATATTCCTTCGCGCACTGGAGTATCCTCGAAGCCAAGACATTCGTTCTTTCGGATTTGATTGTTTGTCGCCAGACGGTTATCGTGGAGTAAGCCGATCTTCCTCCCCCAAAAGAATGGAGGTTCACATGGCGAAGCACTCGAATCTATCGTTCCATTATCTCAAAGGAATAGAAATCTTATTGTTTAATTCGAGCGAAACCTCTACAGAGTTACTACCATTATTTATCCAGTACTTCCAAAAACAAATAATGCCCGATGCTTCATTCCTTCCTCACCAGTCTGAGATAATATGCATTTTAGGATAAAATCCTTGGATAATGCACTTGAATATATATTCATCTCAGGCTTTCGATTCGGCAGAATCTCGATAGCAGCAGAAGTAGTGATTTTCAAATGAGAACATGTCAATGACTTAACAACAAAAGCCTTTTTCCTTCTTCCACTAGAGAAGATGTCCAGAGTTCAGCTCTTTGATTCTGGAAATCAGGCTCGTACTCATGGTGTTCTGATTTGGTCATACAGTTCGATGATTATACAAGTGCGTTAATGGAGAATCTGCAATTTTCCCCAGCCAATATGCTACATCTTAACTTTCTATTTCTAAAAAAAGTTTAGAATTGCGGAACCGCTGGATCAGTGACTCGTGAGCAGATGATCGAAATATGGAGTTGGTCTGGGAGTATATCACAGAATCTGGGTGGAGAAGATTATCTACTTGGAAAACGAAAAGGGAGTATGGCATGCGAATAAGAGTCAGCCATAATTCTGAATGAATATCTAGTGATAACTATCGTATGCGTCTCTTGCGTTATTTGATACGTCGTACCGGCTGGCTAACTAAGCCTACCTATTTATAGTTACCTGGCGCGTAGTTTTTGTGAATATTTTTTGGATCTACCGCAAACTCCTCTTAAGGGTTGTTTAATTCCTTTTGTTTCTCGCTCTGGAACTTTGATAATTTCTTGTCTCTGATTTTCATCCATGTATGTTTGATCATTTCTTACTTCCTACTAAATTCAATCGAAAATCTCAAAGTAGTGGATTGAATAGCTGCTGGACCAGTATCTGCCAACTATTAGAGCTTACAAAAGATCTCCAGGCACAATTTCTCGGGAGTTATGGGAGAGGATGGAAGTGATAACTCCTCCGCCTACTTTAATAGCAAAATAAAGAGATGAAGGTTCCCAGTGTCGATCACTAGTAATATTAATAATAAATATGGCGACGATAAAAAATATCAATTCTTCTGATCTCACTGTCCTATAACTAGCGATGGCAAGGGATCACACTGATTAACGACGATAGCTCACAAATTTCGATAAAGCACAACACATATTGGGACTGCCAACATGACTTGTGTGTAATTTTCAGAATAACCGCCTCTCACGGAAACGGGAGTTCGAATGTTCCACAGGATACAAAACGAGGCTGGAAAGCTTAATAATGGGATAGATAGGATGTATGGAAAGGTAAATAGGAAAAGTGTTAAGAATATTGTCAGGGGCATGTCAATAATGGGACTTGACGAAGGGCGATCGGTAATGTCTTCAAGGGTAATACTTTGATTAGGTAATACTTCTAAGCAATCCCTGCATATATATAATCACACGTCGAGAGTAGAGGAAATGGAAGTTAGACATTGTAATTTATCAGACAAATATACGCTCGCATATCCGCTGCTATCAGCTCCTACAGTTATATCTTTAGAGGCTCATCACCTTACTGGGGATATTTTTAATAAAAAGGGTTTTCGTAGAAGAAAAGAGGTAAGATGTATAAGTGGTCTTCCCAAGAAAGAGATGGAATAAAGGCAAATGGTCTTCCTAAAGGGAAGATTAATAAATTGGGTATAAGCTAAATATAGAAGACGTTGCGTGAGGAGAAAATAACGCCAACTTGACTTCGTTATATATATGCTAAGTTCCCATCCATATCCTGTCCTCTCTGAACTAAATTAGAAAGACACATTAAGCTAATGAAACCTACGTGTTATGAAACGTGGTCAGTTACGAATAGAACATTCATCAAATGACCAAGCATCGATTGTATCACCCATATCCCCATATGTATCATGTCTCATCGCGATCTACGTCTTCATCCGTGATACCGCCTAACGCCATGCCACGAATGATATAACTCAGTTTGACGTACGGGATAGCAATAAATACCTGGAGGATAGCTTCCGTAGATACCACTCGAGGTCAGACGCTCCCAAAAGGAAAGTCGAGAAAAAATGTCGGTTACGGAGGAACACCTTTGTCGTTCTGGAAATATCATGCCATCAAGGGAAATTGTGGCGTGAGGATCTTCCTGGATTCGAACCAGTGAGCTCTAGTAGCAAGTGGGACTTGTTTCTAGATTATCCAGACTTCATTCAGAAAAATAACCTGGACGATACAGGCCTTCGGGATAGCAGACGCTACCTCTATCTCGATAGGTAAGTACATCACTGTATATCTTATAACGTGAAACTCAACAACTGAAGGTATTTGCCTCCATATAAGAAAAATACAGGGCACCAATATCGTCGGGAATAATGGAGCTGCGATTTCTTCAGGGCAAAGTAGAGTGAAAATGATGTGATTCAAGACAATCAAATAGCACCCACAGCGCTTTTGCCTGGCATTATTTTGGCCTTTCTTGGGCTAATACGAATCCCCCATTGTGTAGCCTGAAAGACCTCTTACGCTCTTTAACCTTGGGAGTAATCAAAAGCCAAAATTGGCAGATTGAGCAGCTCTATAATCGCATCCTAGACGACAGTCCCAAAATGACAACTTAATGTATACGTACTACCGTCGCCTCATACAGCAATTTCGTCTAAATTAGTAGGCGTCCGCTACATACTCGGCATGATATCGAGATATTGCCTTGCAAATGCGTCGTCGGAAGCCATCTAAGGCTTCCTCGTTAATGCTGCATTGGCAGCAGCTTTCATTCAATCCCTCATTAGTCCATTCTATATTTACGAAGCTTATATTTGGGTCTACTGTCATAAGTTAACTTATTTGGAAGAATTGGAATTACCGTAATAACACATGCCTTATTCAAATAGTACTCTAGGTCAATGCAAGCGTGTTAGAGAAGGTATCCATAAAATATCTAGACATAATCTAATCAGCGAGAAAACTTTCTTGCAGTGAAGGTACTTGTTGTTTGTAACTGGCGTGTCTATAAGTATCACCATTCCGTCTCCGACTGAGAGTAGTTCAGAGACGCCAAACTCTATGGAAATTTGTCCCAATGAAAAATCAAAATTATCATGATAAATATGTTTCATTCGAGAAATTTGATGATAGTCTCCCTCAGCCTAAAAATGATTCGGTACATGACTTCGGATATTCGTCACTTGACTAGCTTTTTTATAGTAATTTTGGGACCCTAATTTGAATTAGGAAAACGTTTATATTTCATTACGTTTAACTTGATTTGGCACCTTTTTAGCATACAGGGCCACAGGGGTATTATTTCTCCTGCAATCGGCGGTGCTATACAGGGAAATATCCATGCTACTTTACATAATCTTCATGGGTAGGGGCTTGGTCTTGGTAGCTCCAGCACCTGTCTCCACGCCCAACGTTTTGCAATCATCCCCCACAACATCTTCATTTTTCGAAACCGCTTTAGTCCCACAACAACACAACGGGCATTCAACGACCGACGACTGATCTGTTCCTTCACACCATAAATTTTTACCTGACATCTAAGCTAAATCTTATCATTAAATTTTCAAGTAAG